>PVHY01003249.1:58472-111270 GCA_004024945.1 Uropsilus gracilis
CCCCCCCCCCCAGAATAAATTCTAAACAGTTCTTAGAAAATAAATCACCAGACTGCAAATCAGGATGAAATATTTCATAGCCATAAAACTCAAGCTACTTCCAGACCACTTAGTTGGAGGGGGGAAAAAGAGAGAGCAACTTGTCAACCCTGTTGTTGCAGCGTCATTGCCAATGGCATCGAAGCCAGGCTCTGCCTCTATTCTAACAGTTTGACCTTGTTTAGAGAGGACCTGAATCTGATCGACAGGCCTCCCTCACAATCCCCCACCCCTAATAGAAAGCACAGCCCCTCCGAGAGCGCATACAGCCGGAGCTTTGCCAATTGAAGTAATTACGTGATGAAACTATTTAACTTTGACTAAAATACTCTCACCAGGTTCTTGCAAATGGTGTGTCTTATATCTTGTCGAGGCAATTTTATATCATGCCTTTAAAGTACAGTAATGGCCCCTTGCATTGACAGAAGCCTCGTAAAAGGAGAAGACCAAGACCTGGCTCATGAAGTGGTATTGATTTTTGGAGTCCCTGCTCAGTTGCCAAAGATACAACACTGTTGTTAGGGAGAGGAGATGCCTTGGCCTTCAATATCGCAGGAGGGTTCCTCGGTAAGCACAGGCATCAGGAGGCCCGGTGATAAATAATGTATTTGGGTGATAACTGCCTGTATTACTTTGTTAGTTTTAAAGTGACTCAGAACTTGTGCAGCCTCGATGCTTCTTGATGTCACCCGTGGCTCCAGTGGACTGTTCTCTGTCTAAGTAGTGCCCAGACTCCCAGCGAGTGCCTCTTGAGGGTTAATTTACATGAGTGATTTATTTTAGGCCGATTTTTTCTAAATTTTAATCACTATGGACAATGAACAGATTCCACTTCTTGCTAGAATGATGGCTTCAATTTGTTGCTTAAAGAGAGCTTAAACGTGTCTGCAGATCCGTAACTATATCTAATACAGGTTAAGTTAGTTTTTAGTCACTTCTAGTAAGTCTGTGTGGAAAAGATTTATAACCTTGAGCATAGCTCTATGTATGTCATTACAGACAGCAAGCAAAGGAAACCAAGCATCTTGATCAGATGCTTGCAGAAATGCATTTCCACCGACCTACATAAATGCGTACAACTTAATCTTTGCTTTTTTCTATCTTACATTGATAAACTGCACAATGTCTAATGCTGAATTAAAGTAAGAAGATGGATCTTCTTTTTGATGATTCTCAAGGAAAATTGAAAGTTATGTTTTTTAATCTACTGAGGATATGAATATATATATATATATATACACTCAAAAACTACTTTCTTTTTTGGTACTATGACAGGGGAGGGTGTGCTTTAGATGCAAGTAATAAGATTGTTGTTATAATGTTCTGGTTCTTCATTGGAAGCTAAGGTGAGGGTGGGAAGTTTAATACAGAGAATCCACAGACAAGTCTCTTTGACAGAAAACCATGAAGTATGTATCTCTGACAACAATCCCTACAGTGCTTACATCAGTATTACATGTGCATGAGAGAGAGATAAAGAGAGATAGAGACAGAGAGAAAGAGACAGAGAGAGAATGAACACATGTGGTTATTCTTCATTCAAAATATAGAAGAACAGGGCAAACAATTGCATCCTTTCCTGGTTTATTAAGAAAATATTGACCTGTTAGCTTCATTTTCCTTCTCTGTTCCTACAAATAGAAGGAGTCAACAAGTTGACCATGAGCAGATGTGTATGTTGTATACTGTTTAACTTTCAAGAACATCAGTCATGTAGCAGAGTCTTTGTTGAAATACCTTGTTTGGTAGAGGGAGTGCAGACCGTCTCATAATCTGGGTGAGGCTGTTATTCACGATCACCCAAGTGCCCAGTCAACTTGGCAAGGTACAGAAGCCCTGGAGATGAGAAGCCATGTGTTACAAAGTTGTTCCTTCCTCAGCCTTCTTTTCCTTGTTTCATTCAAGTTGTTAGAAGTCACAGATGGCTCTAGCTGAACTGGGGAGAGAGCAATTTGAATCATGTTTGGGACGAAAGTTTTGTGAAAATAGGAGTCATAAATGAGACTATATAACAAAAGGCTATGAAGTCTTATGAAAGACTAAGATATGGAGAATCATTTATTAAGGGGGAAAGAGAGTTTAACATAGAGGTCGGAGGTGGGCATGGCTCTAGACAAAAAGTAAGCTACTTTTTATTTACATGACAATAAGTTATAGTAAATAACATGGAAACATATAAAATGAGGTTACTGCTCTTTCCCTGCAGTCTGAGAATATTTTCTTCTGTCCAAAATACTTATTGATTTTCTCATGCTTCTAAGAAAAGTTACTTGCTTGAAAATCAGCTCTTACTTGATTTTGTGTTTTACTTCCAGTAACTAGGTTCCCCCTAGTCCTATGTTTCTCATGCTCCCTATTTCCAAGAAGTGACTGTCAGCTTTTCTTATGTCCAGTTGTAGGCTTGTCTTGTTTTCCTACGACTTAATTTCTTTACAACCATGATTCTGATTTATGCACAGTAACTGTCTGATCCCCATTCTTATCTGAGTTTTTCCTTAATCTGATGTTCACAATTTAAGGATTTTTGGGCATTCATGTGGAAAGCTCCTCAAGCTAATTGGCTTAGAAGCTGTGTTAGTATAGGACCATTGAGGGTAGAGTCATTCTGTCTCCCTCCCCCTAACAAAAAAATACCATCTGCCTTTTTTAAGGTGAAGGCAGACATCTACACAATCCCACTCCTACCCAATTGTTACCATTCGCTTGCTAAGGAATGCCTTCATTCATGAGTACAATCATGTTCTCACTCTAAATGTTCTGTCATTTTGGATAGCTGATCTAAAGATAGTTAGGGGTCCATTAGCCTGGGGCAAAGGAGGAGGTGGTGACCCCTGAAACTTGATGGAGGTCAGTTAAGGACAAATGAAAGATAACACTAATTCACACAGTGGGTAATAAAACCAGGGACCTCATTATCCTAAAAGGTGATAACTGGTAGGAAATATAAATGGGTTTTAAAAGGGTTTGGACAAATTTATGAACGACAGCTTCATAAATGCTTCTACGGAAAAGTGAGATGCAGTCAACCTTTAAGGTGGATGTCAGAGAGGATAGTCATGCGTTCTTGGGTTCTTCTCTGCTTGTTTCTCTTTGGGAATAGGATATAGAATTGAAGGGAACATAGGCATGGGTGGTCCATCCATTCACAGCTCAGAAATATCTAGTTAAGACAGTGATATGGAGGGGCGGGGTGTGGATAATATGTTTTGCTGCCATACTGTCATCCAGTTAGATGGCCTTGCTAAAAGTGAACTGTCTGAAAAAGGAAGACTTTTATATAACATAGACTTTATAAAGTTTTAAGGATCAGAGGTACTATCTGTAAAATGTGTCCCAATGCTTATAGATGGTATGTATTCAAGAACCATAATTATGATTATGAGTAAATCCATGGAAATGAAAATGACAGTCTTTGCTACTTTCCAAGCCCTGTTGTACTGTTAGTTGTTCTGGTAGGTAGTATCATTACATTGCTGGGTATTTCATCTGAAGAACTATACAATTCAATGTATAGTGCTTGCAAGTTATGCCACTTACCTATGGAGTCTTGGTGAGGACTTTGCTTCCAAGAGAGGGATTCTAATCATAATCTGGCATTGTCTCTAGTATTGTCACTCCTTGATGTAGGACAGTGCTTTATTTAATGGGATGCATTGGGAATCCACACCCCAGACTCTCACCTGTTCAGTCTCTAATCTTCTTGTAGAATTTCTTATGTAGAAGACAAGACTTCCTATAGTCAAAAGCTTTCCAAGCATATTTTTAAGGAAATCAAAGATGTGTTTAGTGAAAACCCCTCAGCACCATTGCTACTGCACTACCCTGCTTAAGAAATTAAACTTTGAGAGGTTTATTTCCCATATCTTATCTTTTTGCTGCTAAAAAATGGTGAGATAAAGGGACCGATAGCACCTTTGTATAGGAAATAAAGTTCCTTTTTGTGAGGAGCCCTATTTCTTGAGAAAGATAGACTCCTTTAGATATACCATTGGAAAGAAGAGAAAGCAATCACATCATTCTGCATAATTAAAGAAGTATAAAATTTGAATTTTATAATACAGATGATAAAAAAGAGGGACAGAGGGTTTTTACTTGTGTGTCTAAGAAATAAAATGAACTGTTAGAAATTTCCTGGGACAAGGATAGCCAGAAGACTTTAAGATAATGGTATTTATTTTAAATTTTAGGTTGTTCCTCTTTAGTGGTTGACCATGTTCTCTCCTAGTTTACTCACCCTGCATACTAGAGTTGTTCAAAAGCAACAGATTTAGGGTGCTCTAGGGAAGCAGAAGACAGAGGGGACTCACAATGTGAAGGGTCCAGGACAGAGGCGTGGTGGAGGAAGCAAAAGCACAGGTGAGAAGAAATCAGTAGGAGGAAGCAGGGACTTAATTCCCTTCCTGAAAACTCAAATGTATGGGGCATGGTACTACTTTCCCATATTAGAGACTGAGCAGGAGTCATTTCATCAGGAAATTTAAATCAAGAGGTGGGTTTAGTATATGGAAGAAATTGAGACAGATAATATGGCTGTTATTAATTGGACTCCATTTAAATGAACCTGAATTAACGAGCCCACAGATAGTGGCCTATCCTACTTTTGTCATGGCTGACAGTAGAGACACAGAACAAAGCAAAGAGCACCGGTCTGATTAATATACCATTTACATGTGCATAGTATGTGAGACTTTATAGAACACTCTCATCTCTGTTACGCATTTGGCTCTATCAGCCTTTCTGTGAAATAGAGAAGGAATCAAGCAAGTTTTCTTTTTCTCCAACTTTTTTCCAAAGCCTACCTTGCTTTGGGCTTATATTTTACTGTGTGCAGATGATGCCTTGGATATTTGTTAAGGGTTAAACGCTTGACTCCAAGTTGGTTAGAAAACCCACATGGCGGGGAATGTTGGTTTTGTTACAATTTATGAGCACTGGTATTCAACATTAATATAGAAGATGTAGAGGGGACATTTGCTGAGCTGAATGCACAGGTCTTTGGTACCTTGGGCACACAGAACAATATGTAAAGTAATAGCAAAAATAAACAGCTTAGGCAAAGCAAAGCAGGGTATCTTTGTAATTCCTGAAAAGGATTTACAACCTATATAAACATGAATCATAAACCCATTGGCAAATAGCTCCAAGCTCTCTCAGAAAGATGTTTCGCTTATATGTGGGAACTGAAAACTCAGGCAGGGAAAGAGAGAGGGTCAATAGCAAGATAAAAAAAAAAAATAAAGAACTTTAGAAATCATACTACCCAGGGAAATGATTATACTGACATTTTAGTTATAGATATTTGATTTTAATTTCCTTAGCACCTGTGCTCACTTTAAAGGGGGACCAGGCACACCACTAATCCTCTCAGAATTTTTAGGTATATATCCATCAGAAGGGCTTTCTCTATAGCATATTAGACAAGTTCCTCTGTTAAGTTTTTTCCCCAGGTCGACTAAAGAAAAGTCCAATGTATCCATTACAAGGAAAGTGAAGTGGTGGGAGGTTAAGGCATCAAATGCATGTTTCCCTGTGCTGTGCTGAGCAGTCTGGAGCTGTAGCTTGCACTTGCACATTCATTCACCCATTTGCTCAATTAACCAGTTTCTCTTTATTCATTTTCTATCACATTGAAAAATGATGTAGCCACCACAGTAGTCAATATACATGAAAAAACAAAATTGCTTGCCTTTCAACAGTCTTTGATTTATTCATCGTAAACTCAAAATGGGAAGGAAGAATGTGGAATAGCAGTCCCTCCAATAACTATGTTTTAATGAATAAAAGAAATCCCAAAATAAGCAAGTAAAATGAAAAAAATAAGTGCACACCTATATACATCTATCTATCTATCTATCTATCTATCTATCTATCTATCTATCTATCTATCTATCTATCTATCTATCTATCATCTATCTATCATCTATCTATCAATATTCATTTATTTGATGTTTAAAAAAATCTAAAGTAACTCAAAGCTCTCACTCTGTCAGAAATCAGCATTTTATCATTATCACAGGTTCCCTTCTCCATCTAGACTTTATTACGGATGGCACTGGGGAAACAGAAAGCACCTATAACTCTAACATCTGTGTTGTCCAGTGCCATAGTGGTCTGACAACTTTTGTATTGCATCCCATTCATTAGTGATGACTAGGAAACCCAGTTGAAGCTACAAACCACCAAGGTTCTCTTTAGGTTTACCACATGACCTTCCTCTCTAAAATCTTGAGAAATCCTTGAAGTACAGCCACCAAGCAGAGAATGGAACCATTCTTCTCACCCTCTTATTTTAAAATTTAAACATTTGAAGAAATCTAACATTCTTCTCTGAAAAGTATTTTCTTGTTGCTCACAAAGATATTTGTCATATGCTTCTTATACGCTTTCTAAGAAAAAAAAAGTCAGGAAATACAGTTGGTATCCAGCAAACAACTTTCTACTTTTAGTCTGAGTACACAGAAGTAGCACTGTGGTTAGGGGATTCAATAGCAAAAAATTGCTCTCTCTAGGTAAGGGAAATGGATTCAAATCACACTAAGGATAAGGGTGAAATGAGGCAAAGAACCTAGGGTACAAAATCTGAAGAGGCACTCCCTCTCAGATTTGCAGAATACATACCTATATACATTTATAAGGTTGGTGGATTGGATATTCATTCAGAATCGTTTCTCCATGCTGTAAGTGCATATAGAGATGAACTTGTAGTATAGTACTGTTTTGGAATCTGACATTTTCTTTCTCATCATATATGTACTGAACATTATTCAGTGTGAACGTTATTTAGTACTTCTCTGTAAGCAAAACATATCAGTTTTCCCAAAAATTTCGTAGAGTAAGAAGATTGCAGGGTCTGTAATAAACACCGCCTTCTTTTTCAGTCCTCTGCCAGTATCATAGGTCAGTTTTCACTTATCCATCTACACACATTTTATTCACTCATACAGTTCTTTTATTTGTGTTTATATCTATCTGGGCCATGCTTTTAAAACACACATGGACACTCTTTAGTTTCCTAGGACTTGGAGAATATTAACCACATGCTGTGTCATCAGGTGGATGTACAAATTATTCTGTCTTTTTCCTCTTCCGTAGAGTTTTGGATCCATACTTATACATCCATTTTGAAACAACTGTCCAAAAATTGCGCTTGTATTGTGGGGTGATGTTTCAACAGACAGATTCCCAGAAGACAATTGCTGAGATAAAGAGTCTGTTTATTTTTAATAAATATCGACAGAATGTTTTCCAAAAAAGCTTAACGATCCATATTTCACCAGCAAGATATAAGAGGGCGCTTTGCCTCCCCTCCACTGCAGCGCTAGCATGAATTTTCAGACACTCTCTAACCCTCTCAATTTCATTCAGATGCTTCAGAGTGGCATTCAAGGCCCTTGATAACATTAATTCAATTTAACATTTGAGTATTATCCCTCATTACTGTTCTGTCCAACAGAAGCCCTTCACTTTTCCAAAGTAGTAACATTGTTTTTGGAGGAAAATATGTCTTTTCTTGTCCCTTAACTTTTGCTCCAGGCTATTCCATGTTTATTTGGAATTTTCACCCCTTCCACCAGCTCTGTCTTTCTGGTAAATTTCCCCTGTTGTTCGAACTCTGTTTGTCTCTCAGTCTCCCTGAGACCCTAGCTGACAGTATTCCTCTCCACTCTGAGAGAGCCATCATGTTTTATTCATGTCTGTCTGTGGTACTTCAGCATAATGCATTGTCATATACACAGTTCTTTACATACTTGCTTGTTGCCCATACTAAATAGTAACATTCTGAAGACAGAGGACCTGTCAAATCATTAGTATTTTTCATATTGATACAGGCTTTTACTTATTTTTTATCAAATTGAATGAATGAAATCGGTAAAAGAACTATCATAATTTGCTTGCATATTTAGATGTGAGGCAGAGGAAGTATTCAAAGTTAATGAGTACATTTCACATCTGAGTTTCTAGAAGTATGGGGTTTCCTTTCTTTAGCAATCAGGAACAGGAGGAGAATGTAGTTTAGAGATGAAGATAATGTCTTTGGGTTGGGACATCCAACTGACAGTGCAGGACAGGGAAGTAACAGTATTGTAACTTGTAACGCTGGGCTTAGAGAAAATTGGGGCTATGAACACAGATATAAACTGCCCTGAGTTTACTTCAGATACTTTCATTTTAAGGAGTAGTGGGGTAACATATGGGTAATAACATGGGAGTAGTGATTATGTTTTAGGTGACAATACTAACCCAAGTGGGGTTAGCTGGTAAGAAACTGGCCACATGGTTTCTCCATCCTATTATATGATACAGGGGACCCCAGATATGGGAGCCCTGTTTTCTGTGGAAGACCAGTGAGTGAGTTATGGGCACATTTAGGATCTGGTCTACATTCGTGTCTGTTAATATTGCTCTTAGTTCTCTTTGAGCAAGCTGACATTCAACAGCTGACCCATTCTTGTACAATCATTCTGGTTATAGAAATATTGAAACCCTGCTCTATCAGATGCTGCATCATATCTGCCTTAGACTTCATAAATTTGAGTGCTTTATTCCCATCACCTGGCATTTCTAACCCTTCTTGGAGAATTAGTCTTTTTTTAACCCTCACTGAACCTTCTCCATTCCCCTCCCCAGACTGCCTTAAGAGTTGGCAACTAAAGTGTTAACGATTGGCAGGGTAGGAGTCTCCGACCCTGTTGGAGGGTCTTTGCACAAGTGCAGATACACAAAACATCTCTCTTATTTGAGTGAGACAGCGCCTTTTTGTCCATGTGAACATGAAGCATCCTCCGCACAGCATCTCTTCACTCAGTAATTCTGTGCATTAAACCCCATCTGAAAAGCTAGGGCTTTGGGGGAAGCCCAAAGACAGTTCATCTAGAGAAGATAGACTTACCCAAGTTCTGTTTTGCTTCAATGTTTGTATTTAAATGTGCTAACAGCAGCTTAATAACAAATCAGATGATGATGCAATTCATCCGTGAGTTGAAGTCTAAATTGTTATAATATAGGTTTTTTTCTTGTCTTCTTTTTTTAACCAAGGAAAGCAGTGACACTCTGTTTCACTGCTGTTGCTGGTGTTATTTAATCCATCTATTCTTTCTAATAAAAAAGCCAAAGAAATAAAAAACTATTGATCTTTATTTATTGACTTCCTTGTGAGTATAGTTAAAGTTGACACAGATCAATCACAATAAAGTTAAATGGATGATGTAGTGTAAAATAGCCTGGGATTGGAGGTGGAGTTTTAATAATGGGAACATTAAGATATTCCTGGATGTAGATTGTATAAAGCCAGGGATTTTCTTATTACTTAAGGCAGTAGTAGAGGGGTCATAGAATTCATATCATCCCCACATATTCCTCAGCAAAGCTTCCACCCATTTGAGGAACAGGGAAAAGGAAGTGGAAAGAAAAATCTCATCGCCTTTCTCATTAAATATGCGTTTCATCCCATTCTTTTTGGAGATATTATGTGAGATTAGCATCCAGCCTTGTGAGAAGGGGGGAGGTGACATACACAGTGTTGATCCAGGCTGGGGCAAAGCACCAGTGACCTTGAGCTCACTTGTGCACACCTAATATTTATGCCGCACCATTAGAGTTGTTTTCCATTTTAATTCTACTCCTGATACTTTCCTGTTTTTTAAAGAGTCAAGGAAGATTAAAAAAAAAAGCAACAACAAACTTCCATTGGAAAAAGAGAATATTACGAATGGACAGATGTTACAAACGTCACCAATATTACCTCCCTTCTGCTGGAGGTGAGAATGAGTCAAACTGCTCAGCAGCAGAATCACCAGGTTAGTGACAGGTGTTGCTTTCCTCTGTGCAGATGGAGTTGGTATTGACTGACTGATCAGCAGAGTATATGCTGTGCCTTGTCTTTCTAATAATGGGAATGTCTTTGTTCTGAGTTATCTACTTATACTCATGCAGACTTCTTGTATCCAATAGCAAATCTCAGCTGAAATCAAGCAATTGTTGGAGAGCAACAGCTAGAGAGCACTGAAGGGGTCTTTTGGGAAGTGACATAGCTACCCTTGACCTCAATGGATATGTTATAATATGTGCTCATCAAATCCCTTGATCCTCTTATCAATGCCTGTTCCAGTGACTCCACCCCTGTGACTGCTAATATTAGTTGTGCATCCAGATAGATTGGAATTGAAATATGTAGAGACCTGAATGGGAGGATTATGAATCTTTCATTGTTGGTACAAAAAATATTGCTCTATATGTCTTTTATATTTGAATTTAATTCTAAGTCCCCTAGTTCAAAATTAAGTAACACTAATAGAAAGAGAAATGAGGAATTTGTATTACCCTGCTTCATATTATATTCATATGTGATTTAAAAAACAACAAAAAATATTTCCTGGTGTTTAAAAACCTGTTTTCTACCTTGTGTATGGGTTTTTCTTGTTCCTGTCCCATCCCTCCACAAAACCAGAGCTGACAGGGACCGTTTGTGCTCTTATGTAAAGGTGAAAGAAATAGGGCTGCTTCTCAGGGAATAAATGTTTCTTTGATTTCCTTTTCTTTTTCAATTGGTTGCCATTAATTTTAAACTTTCCTGGTGTTTTCCAGGCAATAAGAAGAGGGAAGGGAGGGACCTGTGAAGGGGGTTTCTGGCTCTTTCTGTAAAGTGTTCACAACTGGTTGTCCATTTTGAAACACAGCCTGTCTGCATATAGAGAGATCACCACCATCTTTCGCATTCAAAGACAATTGACAGTTGGTCCAAATGCAGGAAATAAGGGTCACAGCAATTTCCATAAGGGGCAGAGTTAATGGGATTCTGGCCACTCCTAATGCTGCATGAAAATACTAAGTTTTGTGCAAAAAAAAAAATAAGCTTTAAGAGCACACCTATATCAATAGGAAAAGAGGGTCTCAATCTCTTTGGGGAGCCTAGAAATCTAGGCTGGATAACTCATTTTTAGTGGATGGTGACTTTGAGCTTCTCATTGTCATCTGCTTAAAAAGGTTCATTGTGAAGCTCACAGCATTTCTTCTGGATAGGGAGTGAGATTGAGAAGAGTTTTTGAAGGGAGAAAATTGTTTCCTAGAAATACTGTGTTGTAAATAAATTATTTTGGAAAGGCTACTTAATTTATTTATTTTACTGAAAAGCAACTCTAATTTCAATGCTTGGAGATATTTGAGGTTACTTACTTCACATATAAATAAAAGGACCTCATGGAACTCTTTTGCTTGTTATTTTTCTTTTGATTCCTTTTTGGAGTATCCATGAGCCAGTATTTGCTGTATATTCATCAAATGTTGATGAATAGTGTATTAATTAGAATTAGGTTCAGTCGCTAGTAACAAAAAAATGTCAGTGACAGGGGAAAACTACACACTTATTTCTCTTTGATGAGAAAATCAGAGGAATGAAGTCTTAAGCTATGTGGGAACTTGGTTTTCCCCAATTCTTCCAGCTCACACTTCACCACCTCTAGGTTGCAGGAACAACAATATGCTCTCCATGTTATTGGTGAGGCAGGCTGTGAGATAGAAGATGGTTGAGACGAACAACAAAGTGGAGGCACTTACTCCCTCTCTGTGAAGGCAGGATTCCTTAAAATGGCAAAGAACTGTCTCATGTTCACTCTAATGACTGGAATTTAATCACTTGGTTACCCCTTACTGCTAGGAGATGGGGAGACTGAATCTTAATTCTGTGGCACCTGTGTTGAATATTCTATTTTTATGATAAAGTGGGGGAAGACAATATTGGGGTACAACTAGCATTCTCTTTAATATATTCCCCATCAAGATACATAAACGCAGCTGAAGAAGTGCAGGGAATTCCCACTGATTTCTTCAAGGGATACTTTGGAAATCATGTTCTTTTTGCCAAATGTGTAAGGAGTTAGTAGTTACAAGAAATGAAAATGAAGTCACCACTCTATATGTTCTGCAACAGTGTGAAATTGTTAAATGTCATCAAGAAGGAAATAACTAAGCTAAAGAAATTTGTGAACTTCCTGGTGCAATTCAATCAGTGTGTTTTACTGTGTCAGGTTGATAGTCTATATCCCTCCCCAAAAGAGTTCATTTATATCAGAATTTAGTATGATTATATAGCTTTGGACACGAAGATGATGTGCCCATCCAGTAGTTACAGATTTGGTGCTGGTAACATGTGGTTTTATTTATGTACCTGTGATTATTTGAATATTTTGTGTATCAGCATTTTTTGTTTGCTTTTTTTCTACCTCGTAATGTCCAACAGTATCTCTCCCTCGGTCTTTATCTGTACATCCTGATGTGGTCCTTTCACAACTAACTCAGAAATGCTTGTTTCATTTTAGGTACATTAGAGAGAGGACCTTGTAGTGCCCCTTGATAAGAAGAGAACAGCCAAAATAACAGGAGGGTGGTCAGAACCATGGATAGCAACACATGTGCAACAAATCTCATCTCCACCAAATCCCACATCCACACAAGAGCTTTGTGTTTATGAATCCTGTGCTGACTCTGATGCAGAGGAGATTCAAGTGAGATTGTCTAGAAGTGGAGAACACTGAGTAACTGTGTAAAGATCCTGGGTGACTTACATGGTTTCCTACCAAATCTACCCCTCCACCCCCCGCTTTTACCAAGAGTCGTTTCCTGAGCTCTTTCTTACTCAGTTCTTAATTAACTTATAACATTTACCTCTATTACCAGTCTGTGGAAAGTATAATAAACTTAAGATGGCTTTTCACAATTTTTCCAGACTAAATGTCTTCAACAACTTAATGGCTTTAACTTTCTTTCAATTCAAATGAATGGGCAAGGCCATAATCAAATTACTTAACATATTGCCATGATTAATTAAGAGGAATGCTTAGACTCTTGAATCACTGGGTCGTATGTTTGTTGCTATTCTCCTCAACTGCAACTAGCCTTTACCATTCTGAGTCATTCCTTCGTACTCATTCTTTCTATAGTGACACTAGAGTTTTTAACCCTTTACTTTATACCTAATTAATTTAAAGTCCAGGAAAATCATGTAATATTCAAGGTCCAGTGAAAGATTTGTGGTAGATTTGAATACAAATTTCTTATTTTCTGACCCCAACTCACCATCACACTGATTAACATCTACACATCCCATCTTTGGAACATTCATCAGGAATGTGCACATTCTTCAGATGAATAGTCACTATAAAGCACATAGTTTATGGCAACCCTGAGAAAAAATCTAGCCCAACCACTTTTTAGAGAGATGTCTCAAACATATCATATCTTTTAATATTATCCCTTATTCCTCTAATTTGTACTTATACCTTTGAAAGTAGGACAATTGACTATCATATGTTGTATATTCTGAAGGAGTTATTAATGCCATCTATCTCCCTGGTCTTAGTACTGGATACTGACAAGCCATGTGCCAGAATGGCCTAGAACTTTCTTTCAGGTATCCTGGGCTGGTTGGTAAGAGGCTCCTCCATGTACTCTCTCGTTGAATGCTGGTTTTGACTAGTAGGGGCTGCAGCAACGTGTAACTGTGGATGCTTACCTCCACTCTCCACACCTAATAGAGATATTGTAAGTTTTCCAATTTGCAAAAGTCCCAAATAGAAAAATGGCAAGATACTGGCATAGGCATGATTTAAGAAATAAAACCCAAGAACATTTAAAACATTAAAACAATCACTTCACTTATTCTTTTAAAAATTCAGTGTAGTGTCCTGTGTGGCTTATTTTCACATGATCCTCATTTTAGATGTTTTTCTTCTCTCTCACTGAGGGCCAACTCTAACCACATCCACCCAGACTTCATAAGAATGCTGAGTTGCCATGCAGGAGTTTTATATCACACTGGGGAGATATTAGTTGATAAGCTCCACCTTGTTCAGATTTATTACTTTAGCATATTTCATGCTAAAAATATTTTTTTCTACCATCTGCTAAGATTAGCACTCTAGTGGTATAATAAATTTACTCACCCTGTTTCTGTGATGTAGTTTGGAACCAACTTCATACTTTATTTGGTCTAATTGAAAATAGGGTAAGATAAATGATACATTTTGAATTTCTCTCTCAGACGAACCATTGTTCATTATTTCAACAGAAGATGAGCATGTGTGATTGTGATTTTAGTTGTTCAGTAAAACAAAAGTTCTCATGGCAAATGTACAACACCAGACATTGTCATCATCCAATGGAAACTTATAGAAATATCCAATGTTGTTTTGTCCTCAAATAAAATATTATTTTTCATTTAAATATAAAACTGGTGACCATCTTTCCAAAACAAGTTATGAAAAGAAATATATTACAGTGAAAATATGGGACTTGGGATTCATTTACATCTGAGGCTCAAATTGAAGGCCAAATTTAGAATTTGATATATTCTTGGCTTAGTAGGACATTTGGATTTCTTCCTCTTATTCAGTCTTCTGATTGAACATGCGTTGTTTTGACTATTTTTACAGAGAGGAAAGAATATTTAGGGGCTTATTATGTGTTAGATGGTTATAGACTCACACCCCTGTGTACTTATCTCTCACTGTGATCCTGGACTTGACCTTGTACTGACTTGGCCAATAAGACACCAATCAATATGAAGAACAGAGTGTATGAAAGTGCTTGCATATTAGAATGTGCAATGCAGATGTCATGCTCAAAAGCCCTGGATAGTCTACTGGAGAGAGGTGACCCAAGAGACAGATATCAATGACCTGTAGACTTTTGAATGGGACTATCTTAGATCACCCAGGGAGCACTTATTGAGACATAAGGTGGCTACAGCTGCAGGAATGACCCCCAGTAATGCTAGAGGAAGAAATGTCAATCTGAGTTAAATCTAAATTGTTGACTTACAAAATTACAAGGAAATAAAATGATTTCTACCTTTCTATTTTTGGGTTAGTTTTTAAATTTTTAAAAAAATTTCATCTTTTACACAATTTTATTTTTTTTTTAATTTTAATTAATAACTTTCTGAGGTGTTTTATGAAGTAAAATAAAATATGATGGACTATATGAATTCTTTCTCTACCACCACAAATTAGAGAACATTGTCTTTAGTATTGAGAATGATGGATAGTTTTTAAAAGTTCAAACTAGCTAGACTGAACTTATGATTGAATGAATGTTGCTAAAAAGCCCATGAGAAATATACTGGAAGATTATTATAAGGAAAAACTAAGAACTAGTTCTTTTTCATCGTTGCTAAGAATACATACCTCAGTTACTCATCTATTAAATGGGCAATACAAAGGTGCCTATTTGTGGAAATAATCCATATAAAGCACTCAGAACAGGACTTGCTAAATATAGATTATGCCCATCTTCTGCACATACTGTGTTAACATGTGATTGGGCAATGCTGAAAAAAAGTCTATTTGCAGCCATGATAGCTGTGACCCATGGAGTCAACACACTATGAATCGAGGTGACTGGTGACTGGGTGTTGTGATTCTATATTAGGACCTAATAATGGGCATGTCTACATGTCTAATAATGGGTCTAGTTACAGAGAGTTATTAGAAGATTAGGCAATGGGCCATTCCCCCAAATTTTTATTTGAAAATTAGTTCTATATCAAGTAAATGTTGCTGCCTGAAGGACATTTTAAAAAGAAAATTTAAATTATTGATTTGATCCAAATGACCAGTTTGGTCTACCCTTACACTCTCAGATATTGGGGTGGGGGGGAGCTCAAAATGTAACAGAGGAAATATCTTATTTTCCATGTGCAGCAATTTCTCCATTGTAGCAGAAACTATTAAATGACTAATATGATAAATAAAATTCTTAAAAATATAAATTCTAAATATTTAAGTCTGGTGACAAGGAGCTGTCTGATGTCTATATTTGAATATGAGTCTCGGAGTGCAGACATATTAATGTGTGCAAAGGAGATCTCTACATTTCACCAGGAATGGTGTATTTGCTTAAAAAATGTAATTTGTGTGTTGTGGTCTTAATTTGAGTTATGGTATGGAAAAATGTCACTGTGATTCTCTGACCAGATCCTTGTGGTTCAGTTGAAATGTTACACTGCTTGATAAGCCTCCTGCCTGCCTCTTCCCTCCTCCACTCACCTCTTCCCCTCTTCCTCCCTACCCATTGCTTCCCTCTTCTCCCCTCCCTTCTCTTCCTTCCCTTCTCTTGTCCTCCTTTCTTCCTATATTCTTTCCCTTTCTGTCTTGTAGGTATACATCCCTGCAAAGAGAAAAGGCATATATACTTATTAAAATATTACTGGCTTCTATACTGTTTCTGATTTTCTCATTCATTAAAAAGTGGCAGTGTAGTCTTTAATCTCTCTATGCCTCTTCATTATCTCTACAATTTGGGAAACTTTCATAGGATTGAGGTAGAAGATCAAGTGTAACTTGCTTGTGAAAGAAAGCATTGTATCATGGTGGTCAACAGCCTGGTTTTAGCATTCAGAAAAGTGGTGTTCAAGATCACATATCACACTTCCTGAGAGTCTGACAGCAGGAGAAATCATTAATTTATTTGAGGCTTAGTCCTCACTCATTAAACCGGCTTAGTAATTCCCATCTCAATTACTAGTTGAGATGATTAAACAGTCTTGTCTTGTAGCATGAATGCTACTTCAATTGTGCTTCCTATGATGAGGGTGTGGTTTTTCATTCCATTTGCTGGAGCATACTAGACTATGTCATACCTAGTTACATGGCCACTTACCCATCACCCAAAACCACTTGTACCATCTGATACAACAAATGTACCCCCCCATCAGCAGTGACCTTATGAACTGCTAAGTCCATGACCACAGTTGTTATCTCATTCACCAATGAGTAAGTCTACACTTTCCACTTGTAGTTGATTTTAAAATGAAGAGCAATAGAAATACCATTTATAATCATTATGATATATCTCAGTTTGGGAAAACACTAAAGACTATTACTCCACTCTGCTCATTTTTTCACATTCTTCCATGCAGTATGGTATATGCACTTGTGACGATTAAACTTTTGGAAAGGAGTTCATCTGAATTGAAATGTGTCCTGTGTGTAAAGACTTCACAACAAAGCTCTTTTTCAAGACTTACTACAAAAAAACCAACAACACACTACTTTGCGTTGATTATGTATGACATGGTTATAATTTAAATGGAATGAATTAAATACTATGCTAAAATTTATTTGCCTTGTAAAGCTTTTTTTTTTTAATACGGTTACTAGAATATTTGAAATTGCACATGGATTGGCATGTGGCTCACATTATATTTTTATTAGGCAGCACTGTTTGGAACAAAGCAGATTAGGCATAGAGATATGAAGTGACTTGTCCAAGACGGTTCAGCTTTCATTGGCAGCACAGACGGGATTCTAGATCACCTAACGTACACACTGCTCTTAATAAACATGCAGCACTGTTTGGCTCAGAATATTTTCCAGACTACAGAATTAGGTCTCCACTGGTGTCTGGGAAACTGAAAAGGGAGGCTTCTTTGTAACACAGCACCAGCCCCTCCTCTGTGACTGGCAGTGCTTCTTTTTGTTATTGTTATTGCACCGCCTGAGAGACTATGCTGCTGTTATCCATTTCTCCCGTCAGTTACAGAAATTGGTATTGTATCTAAAACAATTGCTGTTATTAACAGGTTAAGCTGCTGGGATGTTAAAATAAAGGCTGCCCAGCTTTAGTGCATTTTGTTGTAATCATCTCCCAGATGCCTTGTCGGAAATCAATTCAAGTTCAAAACTGGCTGGAATTGGGAGGTCAAGGCTTTGGCAGACTAAATATTTTATCTTCTGCTCATGTCTGGAGCTTTTAAAGATGTGGACTGGGGGTTCTTTTTCATACCCCATCTGGACAAAGATGATTGGCTTTGCCATTTTGCCCAGGTTAGGACAAGGTTAAAATCAATTATTATCAATTATTAAGAGTCTTCTGTGGCCACATTGCTTAAAAGAGGATTTTTAAAAGTTTCTCAGTTCTGAAATATGCATATCATAGTTGCTGCTGGAGATGTTGTTATTCTAGAATGTCAAATATAGATGTTATCAGCATGAAGAGTAGATACGCAGAATTTCTACTTCCTATTTCCTTGACACCTATGTTTCAGGACAATGAGAAAAAGCTAAACCACTAAGATAATCATCATTGCTGCACCAAGATGAAAAATCTTGTTACCTTCTCCTATGTGTCATGCAACTAGAGCCATTTATAATTTGGTCACATTGTCATTATTTCCTAGGAATTTATTGAGAGCTCTCTGTCCTTATGTGATCGTTGGCAGTATAAATGCATGTGTAACCACTCAATCTAAAGTAGATTGAAAGAATCATAGATTTCTAATTCCATGGTCTTTTTAAGACAAGAAAGATCTAGTCCTACATTCTAAGATAAGGAAACTGAGGCTTGGAGAATTTCAATGACCTCCTTGATTCGTAGAGCTAGTCAAAGATATTATATCTCCTAGTTCCCAAACGTATGGTCCCTAAACATGAAAATGAATCTTATCCTTTCATACAGTATTTTCATACACTAATAATTTTCTTCATAATGATTTGAGAGGAAAAACCTATTCATACAAAATGAATATCATTCTGAACCTTGGACCAAGACATGAACTTAATAAATAGAATCTAATTTTAAAGTATTCTCAGAAGGTCACTTAGCTTTACCCTTCACCTCATTTTCCATGAATGGAAATCCCTTGTATTTTCAGGTTTTATCCAGACATCATAGTGGAGGGTTCAAAAAATACTGCCTGAAAAATATTCCACTTTATTCACAGTATGTTAGGAAGAAGGATGCTGGAATTTTTACCAGAATTTCTCTAAAGACATATTCAATGTCAAGTATGGAATGATGAACGTGGACACAGGCTGATTTAGTTTAGGAAGGGCCCATTGTGAAAAAAAAAATGCTATCAAGAGAGCAATGGCTTCCTTCTTGTGAAAGAGTAAGAGAAAAAGGAGGAAGAAGAATGAGAAAAAGAATTCAATATTCCTAAATTGAAAAAAGGTAATATATAATGTTGGGGGCAAGGGATAGCTTTAAATTTTAATAGTTATCTCAACATCACAAAATGAAGACCATATAATACATACTTCCTGTCCCTACCTCGTTTTGGCAGTAGAATTAAGGAACACTACTCATGAAACTTTTACAAAACTACAGTTATAGAGTCACATGCATAATAGTTGTGGAGATACAGATATAATACCACATATTAGTAGGTAAGATGTCAGCTTGGATTCAGATGGACCTGGTTTTATGCATGATTCCATTATTGGCATTTGGCCATGGACATGTTTTCATTACTTTCTCTAAATTAAAAAAAAAAATGGGGAAAATTGGAGTACTCTTTATGCTAAACTCTGGAAGTTGTTGAAGATTAAATAACAACAGGTCCATAAAATACATATCACAGACTTTGGTCTATTGTACATTCTCAGTAAATCTTAACTATTATAATGATTAAAAATAATTATTATTCCTATTGATTGTAGTAAAATATTAACCAGGGAGATAATGCATATAGCCTCTAATATTATAGGTTTTTCCTGTATGAACATATGTGGTATAGAATTGCATCAGTTACTTTTCTGATAAAACATTCTGGATACATTTTTCACTTGGTTTATTCCACAAGTACACGGTTCGTGTAACTGAACCTTCAGCCCTTGCTCTGTGTTGAAAGACCACATTTGGATCATCAGTTAGATTCTAAGATGAGTCTACTTATTGCACTTGAACAACCTTACTCTGGTACCCCAAGGACTAATTAATTGATTGAACTTTTCTCTCTCTCTTTATACACTCACTCTAAATTTGCAGTGTATTATTGTATTAGAACACTTCCAAAACATTTCAACATCAGCAAGCAGCATCATGCTGTGGTTTCAGAACATGTAACGGTTACTAGGGAGCTTGGCCTCTTACTGGCTGTGTGGTAGACAAGTCAGTTCATCTTTCTGAGTCTCTGATTACTTATATATGAAATAAGAGAATGATACTTTCTAGTATTATTCTGTACAAATTAATACAATGCAAGTAAAACTCTAAGTACTCATTATCAGATGGATAAGTAATTCTTAAGTCAGGATTAAGATTTTTATTTATTTCTGTATTCACAGAACTCATAAACTATGACATTGATTTCAGGGCAATGGATACACCCTTAAATTATATCCACTCAGTGCCAACCCACAAATATTGACTGATAACTTAGATGTGTCAGATCCTAAGCTAGCCCTGTGTTAGTAAGAGATACGATTTTAAGAGTGAATGATCAGCATCAGGCATGACAGGTGGAATGAAGGAGGAGTAGACAGGTGAAATAATATCACAGTTTCCTTGCCCATAAATCCCACTGGACTTGATAGTAGATTTATTTTGTCTCACTGTAACTATCAGCTCATGGGACCAAACTTTGGAAACTGTGGGTTCCATACACTTATTCTTCAGGTTAAAATTGTGTGGGTCTTTGCCTGTGTTTACAAAGCTCCTCCATCCAAACATGTTGCACATTTAAAATGGGCTTGGGAACCTATTGTGTAACTTCCTCACTGAGAACAAAAACTGAAAGTGTATTCTACCTGCTAATGTTGACATAGCAACAGATAAAGGACCTCATGAAAACTTCATTTTTAAAGGTATTCTGTAATGTCCTGTCCTTTATTTTACTTTGGCTGAGTATAGTTTTTTTTTTTTTTTCCTAATTGGTTTTGCATCTGATAAGATGAACTTAGAGAATTTACAGTATGTTTGAAGTCTGTTGCCAGTTGCAAGCTCTCAATCATGAGTGGACTCTGTCATCCCCGTCTTTAGCACCAAGCATACCCTGTTGTATTTGGATCCTCTGGATTTGTACCAGGATATGGATACAGATGAAAGAGCAAAGGAGAATGAATAACTCTTTAATTTTCTTGGACCAGAAAGTGTTTTTGAAGGAATGAGTTCTCTAGAAGAACTCTATTTCCTTTACCTTTATAAAAGAAATACCCTATGTTTTAAATAATGATTCTTGTGGTATGCACCATATCCAAAAAGTAAATGCAGAGATGAAAGCTTCTATTCGTTCTGTACAGTGAAAATAGAAATCTGGAAACAGCATCTGCTTCTCATTTAAATGTATTTTTTCTAATTATTTAGATGTATAGAGGCACCCAGCCAGGTTTCAATCAACAACAAAGGTCTTGTGTTATCTAAACAAAAATTCGTTCCTGAAGCCACTGGTCATAACACTTAAAATGACTTAAAGACCTCAGCCTGGTTTTTCATGCAAAGTGGTTGTAAAACCTGGATCATGAGCAATATTATTATTATTATTTTAAATGAAGTTTGAGAGTGTGGACAAATACTGGTAGAACTATATTTCCCGAGACCTAAACACAGTGGATAATTTAACCATGGTTCTCAGTCGCCTTACCTTTTGAAGAATAAATCTTGTAGTCATGATTTCTGTCTTGTGTTTTTAATGGGGATGAATAAAGGCTCTTTGGTATCTTTGGAGGATTTGATTATATGGATTCATTATTAGAAGCACATGAGCACATGCCAGAATGCAGTGTCTCAAAAATTAACTGATACAATTACAGTTCCCTCAGTTCAATGACTTACAAACTAAAAAAGTCTTCAATGAAGAAACTCCCCCACCCCCCCGAAACTGTAGTTGTGCCCAGCTGACTAGATACATTCAAATTTAGATGAGAAAATAACTGGATAACCAACAAGTTTATTCACCAGAACATGTGGAAATCCAAGAGGTGGAGGACCCGGGTCGCTTCTGGGCAGACATGTGTACTCTTTAGGTGATTCCATCTCAAGGGGGGAAACAAAGTGGGGCCTGAATGAAGAGAGCAGCCTGACTCTGATCACATTAGAGCGGTGTTTGTGAGGCATTGTCAGCAAATGAAACGCTCCCTTATTCTGTTAACTTCCTCTGTGAGGTTTCTCTACACAGCTCTGGCAGGAGTGACTTTGAAGAGCAGTTAATCCCCTGTCTCCTAATTATTCTCCAAACAAATTTCTGACTGATTAGGACTACAGATTGAAAAGATGTTGATTGGGGGGAAATTGTGTTGTATGTTGCTTTTCACATAATTTTCCGTATGGTCTTTAGATGCACATTGAAAAGTTTTTGCCAATTCTCTCTCTCTCTCTCTTTCTCTCTCTCCTTTCCTCCTACTTCACTTTCCTTTCACTACTGTTCCAATCAACTGCACTCCTAACCCCTTCTGATATATTATAATTGAATTTAGGGCAAGAGTTTGCATTTTTATATTTTTTATGATTTATAACCTGCTTAATTTCAAAAAGGATTTGAGGCAGCAAGAGTAAATGGCACTGGGAGTTACACTGATATTTTTACTCTGCATTTGGCCCATATTCTTTTAGTTGGCATATATTTCCATAACTCTGAGCAAGGATCATATTTGGATGACCTTTTGTCCAGGGTAGAATTCACAAAATTGCAGGAGGTGGAAAATGAATTTCTTAATATTTACTAAATCATCAGTGGCACACATGAATGAACCAAATGTTCTACTCAGTCTCAGTAATGATTCTACTAATTATATTGTTTTGTGCTTAGGAAAAGTTTCCTGTTAGGGACAGGTGAGAGGGAAGGAGCTGAGAAGCAATAAGATGTCTTAGAACGCTGTGTGACTCTGGGCATGTTAGTGACCACTCTGAGTTCTAGCTTCCACATCTATTAAATGGGAATAATAAACCAATAGCATCTTTATTGTAAGGTCATTGTGAAGATCAAATGAGATAATGTACAGGCAAGCGCTTAGTAAACAATAAGTTACTGTGTTTTATGCAGTCCTGTTTGGGCGAATGCTTTATTTACTTCAATTTCAGCTTCAAATGGTGAGAGAGACCAGGCCCTAGCTCTTCAGATGCTCTATGAAAAGTGCTTCATTGTGTTGGGGCTTTATTTATTGAATGCATTTGAATGAGAGATCATTCTGAGAGCACAGAGTCATTCAATTTGATTACACAATGGGGTGATGGGTGAGGCTGGAAACTGCATTCTCAAATGCATTATCCAGAACACTGGAAACAAAACCACGCTTTAAAAGTGACTCATCTTTAATATCTCACAGCTGGTTTGAAATCCTTCATTCATTCATTTTTATAGCAAACTCTTAATTGAGTATGTCATAAATTACTTTGGAGAGAGAGAGTCAATCACAACCTGGGAAATTAAGTGGAGTAATTTACAAATAGGCTTTTGTCTGCATGGAGGTTTTAGCTAATCCAGAATTTGCCTTTAGGTTATCTTTGCAACACATTCTCCTTTCTCCTACCCACTGGTGGTATGTATTCTGGGTGCCCAATATATACTGCAAATAAAAGGCAGTTTCCCTTATGTTGCTTTATCTTGGTTTGAATTATAATGTCTTTCTGATTCTTTTATTCCCCAAAACAAACACTGATTACTTTCATCATTATTTAAGTCTTTGTCTTCTCACTCATGTTACTGTCTACCCAACTTTCTTTCTACATGGGCCCTACAAATACATTAAGTGAATGAACTTAATGTTCATTTCCCACCTCCAGTCCTTCTCCACGAAACAAGCCTTGATCCAGACCCAGAGTGAGCTCTCTCTTCTCTTGATTTCTTTATAAAAGAGGATCTCTATAATTTAACACTTGGAAATTATATTCTTTCCCCCTCATTTTTAAAAATATCCAACTATATCGCAAGCCATGTGACAAGTACAGATTTCTAAGTCAGGTGAACTTGACCGAACCTCTTAGTTCTATCACTTACTGGTTAGGGTATCTGGACAACCTAGGGATGATGATAATAACCACAAAGGGTGACTAGGAGAGGTAAAAGAGACTGGTTAGATGACAAATGAAGAAGATAATATGAGTTCATTAAATTCTGTTCAAAGATGAAACTATTGGTTCTTCTCTAACACTTTTTCTTTAAGAAGAGAAAGACTTTCTTTTTTTTAGTAATCAAAGACACATTTCACCATCTTTCTTCTCTAGACTTATGACTCCCTTAAACTACTGAAGATCCTATGAAATTTCACTTAATTTCAACTTTAAAGCTTAGTCAAATGACTATTACTTTAAGTTTCTTTTTTTAAAAACACATTAATTGAATTCAGTTGTGTTGCCCAATACTGTGCTTAACACAATTAAGCAAATGTCTGACTTCCCAAATCCCTATCAGTAGATTTGTGACCTCTTAAAGCTAAGTATTCATGCAGTCTTCCAACATACACATCCCAACCTTAATAATGAATCTGGGGTGAGGGGGAATCTGTAGTGTGAGAGGGAGAAAGTGCCTATGGAGAGAAATCCATGAATGATAGTTCACCAGTCACTTTAACAGAATGAATTCCTAGGATACTGTTGGTGACAGGTACAGACTGTGTTCCACAATTCATCCTGTGGCTATTTGTGCTCACATTAACTTGTTTTTTTACACATCACCCTGCTTTACCTTACATCATTTGAGGCCTTGGTTGTTAGTTTAAGAGATGCAAACCCACTATTTTAATTCATATTTTCCCAAAGTCCATTTGATCATAAAGCATGTTAAATTAAAAAACAATATTTAGGTAGTTTAACAGTGTTATTAGTCCACTGCCAGAGCTCTCCGATTTATTTTACTTGAAGGAGATCATTTAACAGAGCTTATTTAGATCTAAAAAAAAAGAAGAACAAAGACAAAAACACTTCTCATTGATGATACTAAAAGCTTCATCATGGTCCCTCTTTTCCCATTTGTGGTAACAAATAGGCAACAGACTATTATAGACTTTGAGTCTCATGGGAATCTTAAGTTGACAAAAACTGTTTAATCACTTGTTCCTTAAAATTGCCATCCAACAGCATCAACCTAACTGGGGAATTTTAAAAAGAGTGTAAAGTCATAGGTCCATCTGAGCCAGCCACACCAGAATCTGTATTTTCACAGAATCTTCAGATGTGTAGACCTCTTACAATTGTTGGAGTGTCACCATATTCCCTCTCTATTTTTTCCCTCCTTTTAAGAGATGAGAATGGTCAGCCCAGTGCTAGTACAGAGGTAAAACTAGAGTCTCAGCTTCTTGAGTCCCAAGGTCACACCTCTCTTCTGCACTCAGGACTTCCTCAGTACCTCTTGGGGAGAAGTGACTGTTGTCCAGTTGCTCATTATGAGTCTGGTCTTATCTTGCTTTACTTCCTTCTAAAGAAAGTAGACTTAAAGATAAGAGAATGACTTTCTCCTTAACCCCAGATCCTCTTTTGTGGGAAGTCATTTGGCTTATCTGCCTGCATTGGATACAGCCTCTTAAATAAGTATGAGGGCTTAATGAGGTGAAATCTTTTTGTTGTTTGTCAACAACTATGCAAAAATTTTACCCTCTGACATTCTTTTCCCAATTCGCAGCTCACAGTTGTGTAGTATATCTCTCCTCATACAAGGAGGATTGAAAAGATTGAGCCAAACCCTGTTAACAAAACAGTCCCCTGAAGGGCTATAATATTACTCGATGGTAATATCATCCCTATGCGTTTTATCTTAACATGAAATCTGGGCTAATTATCATTTTCTCATACAGTACATTTTAGACCATTGTGTTTTTGTGTCCCTGCCTAGTTCATTAAGCAGGGTTTTACAGCTACTCCAGTAACAGGATTGCTATTGACACTTTCATTAGACCCATAATTCAAATGCTTGTCTGCCTTCCAAATGGAAGCCTCTCAGTCCAGAACCACAATCTGGCCACCGACCGTATGTTGGCTTTTAGGACTGTCATAAACTCATCATCACATTCAAGTTCTTGAAGGGTCAAAATCTGCTTTCTTGGTGAACTATCTTCATCCAACAAACAGTCAACGTGTTCTCCAAGAAAAATCAGCCAATTTTTCCCAGTCGCTTTCTGAAAACTCTTCCAGACAGTTTTCAGTTGAGTGCCTTTATAACATAAATAATTGTTGTCCATATTTCTTGATTCACATGTTCACTCATTCACTCATTCATTCATTCTACTTCAACACTTAAGACCAACATACCCAAATTATGCCAAATGCTGTAATGATTTAAGGATTAATAAGATGTTATAGTCTTATAGAATTCTGTGTATATTTATATATGTATATAAGTATGCATGCATATATATTATATATGTGTATATATATATAATACAATTAAGTGGAAAGTGAAAAATTTCATCACTAAGTCACCAGTAATGGAATTGCTATGCTCATAGATTCTTGGGTTCCAACAAATGGCCTGCTATTGACACTTTTGTCAATAGTGGTTCAAAAGGACATAGTCTTTACCGGTCTAAATAAGATGTCATTTATGTATGAAATGTGTGTGTGACACAACATGACTTTAGAACAGATGCAATAGATAGTCTACAGAAATAATTCCAGTAGACCATGAGGAGACTGTAGGGCTAAATAGCTATTTATTTAGTGGTAATAAAAAATGGTCTTTGCTTTATCAGTAGGGTATTGTTTCTCTCTCTGACAAGGTTTAAGAAAAAAATTCAAAGCAAATATTTGATTTGATTTACAGATTTACAATAAAACTTTTTAAGAGTGCCCACCAGACAACAGAAATGTCTGCTTTCAATTTTTGAGGAAGTAACTATGTTATATCTTGTATTGAATCAACAAATCTGAGCAAACTTATGTACTCTCAGTGTATGATTTAAATGTTCAAACTTTGCAAATTGTTTGTAGGTAATTAATTGAATATTTGCTGTAGACAATCCAGTCCAAGATACAGTTAATTGCGTTTGACTTAAAATAATGACTGATTGGGTGCTTTGTGTTCACCTTTTGGCCAATCGAATCACAGGGGGAAAATGCTCTTCAATTATTATCACCCTCAATATCTTTGTCTTTAAGATGAAAAGAAAGAAGAAGAGAAAAGGTGAAGTATTGTCTTATGCCATTTCTTCAAGTCCTTTCTTGGTTTTTAACCTTATATAGACAAGCAGGCTTATCTACCTCATTTGGTTTCTTTTCAACCAAACCTGTAGCTGAATGCCTGTGGCAGAATGGTCCTCTGCTAAAGTGGATTCAAAGCATTAAGCAGAAGAAGGGTACAAGACTGCACTCTGCTGCAAGTTGGGGTAATGTAGCTTTATTTTGCAGCAATACTGCTGTGGTGTTGGCAAATGATTTCAGTGTTCTTCCAGATGCATTTTATTTTACTGTGTGTGCCTTCATAAACATGTCCAATCGTGTGATGGAGGTCAACGACAATGTAGGGTTTAGAAATAGTTGCTTGGAAATCACACTCACTTAAATACCTGAATCTGTCCATCAGCAATGCCATAGCTTATTCCAAGTCTGTGCAGAAGAGTGATTTGCAATCTCCTTGCTTTTCATTTCAAGTAGCATCACTC
Source organism: Uropsilus gracilis (assembly GCA_004024945.1). Lineage (NCBI taxonomy): Eukaryota > Metazoa > Chordata > Mammalia > Eulipotyphla > Talpidae > Uropsilus > Uropsilus gracilis. Next base: position 85,814 of record PVHY01003249.1, read on the forward strand.
AATTTAAGCCAGATATTCAGGCCTCTTCAGAAGCCTCTAGGGTGAAGGACAAGTAAGAAGCTTATTGAATCTTTCACAACTGTGGCCAGCTATATCTAACTCCTGCATCAAACCTGTTACATCTTTCTCTGGTATTTTATTTTAAAATCACACATTCTTCCTTTCATGTGACAAATAATGGCTATTTTTCCATAGAATTTCATAATCCTGATGGTTCTTTTATGGTTCTATATGTATAATTGATCACTCTCCGGGTTGAAAACTGGGCCAGAATGTCTGATGTTTGAGGAGAGGACATAATGTTTATTTTGCAAGTCCTTCCCCTTTGAGTTATCTTTTCTCATCTCCTATAAGCTCAGGTTGCATAACTAAGTTCTATTTTTTTTTTCTTTTTCACTCCCAGGGACTTACCAATTTGGGCTTGTTCCAGAAGTGAAAACCAATTACAAATATGAAACAGATTGCACAACTGGACTCCACTTAAAAAAAAATCAAGATCTTTAAAATATTTGAAAAAGGTCCTCACCAAAGAGTAGATGCAATATGAATGACAGGATACAAAGGAGGTAAGAGGTGAATTTCTAATGAAAACATGTTTGCTATGTGGTTAGGAATATAACATGCTTTCAGGCTAAAGGTAACATTTTTTATCAGTTAAGGGTCAAGGCAAGGAGACTCACTCATAATTTGCAAAATATACTGAATCATCCAGGCTCCTATTTCCTGCATCTGCCTGCCTAGTTATTAATTTTAGAAATTTAGAAATATCAAAATGCTAGATTCTTTCTAAGGGAATCAGTGATGGAGTGGAAGAAAGGCGTATATTTAGTGAAGGAAATATCCTCCACAGAGGAGAACATTTATCAATTCTGTGTGCTTCAGAAAATGTAAGGTGCCATTTGGAAACCTGTCTTCAGGACAAGGACCAAATCAGGGTTAAAAGGCAATAAAGCTCCTAAACACTATTTAGCTTCTTCTTGAAAGAGCAAAAATAAGAAAAGTTAAGACAATGGGGAGAATTCTCAAAATACACAAAGATTAGCTAGCATAGGCATTTATCATTTTAACATTTCCACATATGAAAACAGCCTTCGTCATCTCACTATCCTGATTCTTCAGTAACTGCATCTTTGCTGTTCTGCCAGGAAAAATTTATGAGTTTCTAGGTTTGTTGGCTGGGTTTTTACAAAACAGAGTGTAAAAAAAAAAAGTAATGGTTACCTAATGGAAAGAAGTTTTAAACATTGAGTTTAACACATAGTGATAAAATATGTATAAAGCTCCCAAAGAGAAAGGACAGATGTAGACAGGGATGGTAGCTGAGGTGAATGTGAGAGATGAAACTGAGAAAGCTTATAATATGAGGATTTGAGGAGGTGGAGGAAGAGATTCCAGGAGTGATGGTGGAATTTGACAGCGAGCAAGTCAATTCCTGGAGTCTGTTCTTAAAACAGTACAGGGCATTAGAAAACGAGAGACGGTGGGAGGTATTATGACTAATTATCATGGACTGTTTTCTTAGATCATCTTCACTTTTTCAATGAGTAAGTGAAAACTGGGATCCTTTAATTTTAAAGAAAATGGTACCTTCAGTGTGAGCTCATGGGTGTAGCCAAAATTTCACCTGGGCATGTTGGAGATGTTCTCCTGGGCATGTTGGTGATAGGATTCTTGTCTTATTGTCCAATACTTACCTCAATCATGAATTCCAACTTTTCTTCATATGGCCTGGTTTGTACAGTGCAGATCTGAGAAGCTTGTGTCCTGAGATTTAACCTTAGGGGAACCAATCACTCATTGTGTGACCCCCCTCCCCCCAATCATTCATCTAAAGTAATGATGTGTACTAGTTATGAACAGGGGACTATAAAGTCATACAGATGTTACATGAGCTACTTAATTTTACACAAGTCACTTAATAATTTGGCATTCATTGCTGTGTCTACAATACTGGGACATTAGAAGAATCTCTCTGGTGAGGCTTTTATGTGAAGCTTCACAATGAGGAGTTCAATAAATATTTGCTCCATTGTTGTTATAGTTGTTATTTTATTGTTGATGGTGGCAATATTAATCCCTAGCTCAACGTTTCATCATCTTTAAAATCAGAGAATGAGAGAACAATTTTCTATGTTCCCTGCTAGTTCTAAAAACAATTTCTATAATTCCTAAGTTTGGGCATACGAATCTCAAGAAATAGGACATGGTCAATAAGACAGTTCTTGCCATCCCAAGTCTCTTAGAAGTATTTGGATTCTTTTAAAATGCAACACCCTGGAGTAGGTTCACAATTTCATTTGTCATTTACTTCATCTACTTCAGCACTACACTACTGTTCATTTAATGAATATGGAGAAAAAAAAGGAATTTGACTTCTCTTTACATCAATAAACTTACTTCTACTAGAAGTATTTATGATTTACCCTAGATTTATGGAGACTGTTCTGCCTTTTCCTAAGACAACATAAAAAGTATACTCTCCTTTTTCTTTTGTGTTTAATTCCCTCATCTTCTTCCTCCTTTTAAAGTTATTGCATCCCTAGTTTTTCTGTGATCTGAAACAGAGCATCTCATTCTAAGACTTTTGCGCTTTCTTCTCTTTACTTGATTTACTTGCTCACAGAAATGTACTACTGATAGAGTTGTTGATTGGTCCTAGAATATATCACAGTCCCTAAATACATGAAATTAAAAAAAGAAATCAACATTGTTCTGAAAGGAAGGTAGTTAAAATTCAGAAAGAGAGATTCTTTAATTAACTTAATAAAATTACTAATGGAAGCATTTTAACTGCTAAATTTAATTTACTTGTCAAGATATCAGGCTACAAAGAGGAGGGAAGAGTAGGAACTCTGCTTTCCATTATGATGTACTCTATTATAGAATAAATTTGCTTAAAATGAAATATATCACCAAAAGCCATCAATGACATCTTAATTTGGAACAGCCAGTTGAAAAGTAATTAGACTATGAAGCAATCAGTTCTAGTAAATCAGTGTTTCCCTTTACATAAACATACTTTTTTTTTTTTTTTTTTTTTTTTTTTGCTATTTATATACAGGAAAGACTTTCAGGTAGTGGGCAGGCAAAGATGCTGATTCTTTTGGCTGTCGATGTTTTTACTTTACATTACCAAGCTGTCAAAACAAAATGTTTTATGATGGGATTAAAAATGTATAAGCATCTGATTTGATTTAGTGTTTATATTTATATGTTGAACTGAGGAGAGTTTACTTATCATGGGGGTTTAAAAGATTTACATTTGTCTGCTTCTTACTTCCAAAATACTTTCCAGATCCACAGGCAGCCCTGACACCTTACTTCAATGAATGTAGCTCAGTCAAAAAATCAAACAAGATTCCTGCTTCTTCCTATAGGGTTTCTCCCACTACCCCCCAATTATATAAGCAGAAGTGAAGCATTTAGTTATTAATGAGACATGGATGCAGACAGAGGCAGGTTTGTTAAAATTATCCTTTGTTCAGTGTCTGACAATTCACCATTAGGAGTTTTTCAAAATGTAAGTGAATGTTTTCGAAGTTGTATTGGCTCGCTCTTCTATTATTAAGACAAGACAGTAAGGGGGGATGGTGAAACAGAAAATAATTTACACTGCATATGATTTTGAAAGCTGAAAAGATTTCACTATGATATATCAAACTTTGATATCGGGAAGCACTTTTGTATATATCTTGTTTGATCACCTTAGAATGCATCTGAAGAAGACATTTTCATCTCCAATTTACAGACATGGAATGGGGTCCCAGGAAGGTTAAATAACTCGTCGGGGTGGCAGAGGTAGTTATTGGGAGAGTTGGTGCTAAAACAAGGGCTTTTGGGCTTCTGATACCTTTTCCAAAACATCTGCTTCTGATGATAGAATCCCATCTGTTATATATGGAGGGGAAGAGGTATGAGAAAAATAACTTGAGATATCAATCACTCAGCAAAGTATTTATGAAGGACTTCACTCAGATATTAGGGGAGTCACCATTGTCACCAGCCCTAAAAAATCAGAGAGAATGATAAATTATGCCAAAGAGAACATTAGCTCAGAAGCCAGAAACTCTCTTGCAAAATCTTGCTTATATTAGTGTGTACAATTCTCTCGTGGGCTGAAGGGGAAAAAGGACAGTTTTATAGTGAGTGATATAAGTAATATAGATGATTATATGTAATATATATTATATATGATTAATATAAGTAATTATGTATTATATATGATATAAGTAATATAAGGTAGAGCTTATTATTAAGGAAGAAATGTGGTGAACCTCTGGAATCAGTTGTAGTATCTGCCAACATGCAAATCACTTAATAGTATGCAAATGACCTCACCTTAATAGAGTTAATCATTTTTATTCTCTCCACTACCTATTTTGTAATGGGATCATTGATAAAAACACTATAAGGTACTATTCTTAGTTGACAAATACACTGGGAGAAAATCAATGTGTATGATGGAACAGAAGTTTAAGATTCATAATTGTAGATAGGTTTGGACTAACCAAGACAATAGAATTCAAGTGCAAAACCTCATTTGCACTGTGATAGCGAGAGAGCGAGGCACAGCACAGGACTGCAGGGCTCCTCTGCTTCCAGAATTCTAGTAAAGATACAGTTCTCTCATCCCCAATGGCTGCTCAAGATCCATGTATAACAGGACAATTGCCCTGGGAGTGGAGAAGGCAGGAACTATATAAAAATAGAGCAACTTAACGTTAGGATAAAAAAAAAAAAAAGATAAGGAGCACAAAAGTAGGAAATGAGATAAAGCAAGTAAAATAGGTTAGATGGAATAAGGAGGTTTTTATAAATGTATCAATGAAAAATAGTGATCCTTAAGAGGAAAAAGACCAGTGAATAAATGAGAAGAGGAGGGAGTGAAATTAATGATGACTGAAATATTGACCTCCTGTGTTAAGTCAGATTTTAAGAGAAAAATGAGACAGAAATTTGGACAGCTGGAAGGCAATTATGACTTTTAAAAATAGGTATCGACAAAGAGGATGAGGGAAAAATTTAGAACAAAAAAATAGACACTGGCGTATACAGATTGTAAGTTTTAGATAATATGCTTCCAAGGGAATTAGATTCCTTGCCTAGCGAGGAGGCACAGATATGGAAGAAGAACAACACAAACTAGAAAGAAGTTAAAAATTCTTTAAAATGACTATCTTCAATAACAAAATGATTGTTGGGCAGGTCAGGAAATCAAATACAGGACAAGTTCTCTTATTAGCATTGTGTAGATTTTGGCTATGTTTGGTTATGCCTATGTGACACTTGTAACTTAAAATACTAGAGACCTACTCCTTCTTTTATTCAACAAGAAACTAAATCAAGTTGATAACTCCATAAAACTATTTGTGAAAACTTAGAAGTACAAGATATGGCATCATTGTTTCATGGAGAAAATTGGAAAAATAATGCAGTTCTTACAATACTATGTAGGCTTTAAACTATTGATGTATATTGTGACATATACATATGTTGGAAAATTCTGAGGCTAATGAAAATAAAAACAGATGAGAGGAAGTTTTAGATCCTAATAACATTTGCAGGTGAAATCTACACCGTTTAACTAATGAATGGGAGGCTAGCAAATACTCAGAAAAATTCAGGAAAAATTTTGTTGAAATTGGGTAACATATTGTGGATTAAGATACAAATGGAAGTGCTAGAATTTTATAGATTGATTTATTTGAATTAACTTCTTGAATGAAGATTCTTACAATATTTGCCTTTTACCTTAAGAATTCCTGTGAGGTGAATGTTACGGTTACCTGCCTATAGTCAGTGACTTCTTGGTTTGTCTCATTTTAATGCCCCCTTTTCTTCTCACATGTTACTGTTTAATACCTAAAAGTATCTGGGACTGTTTGGTATACTGCTGCTTTGATGTATACTCTGTCCATCTGCAGGAGTTTTGATGTGCCTGCCTTTTGGCTGCTTAAAGCCATGTCAGCTCTATGGTTCATTGCCAAGTTAGTGCCACAATGAGGGAAAAATAGAAGAGTCTCAAGTCATATGGAAAGACATAGATGTATGAGACTTGTTTTCCCTATGAAGAACACATGAGATTTAGACTTATGGAAAAAGTGCAGAGGGAATATTCCAGTGTCAGCAACCTTTAGACCAATGCTCTAGAGAGAGAATTGCATCTGCAATTCCAATGGAATTGGATTTTTTTTTTCTGCCCAAGGAACAGATTCTTAAAAGGTAGCAGGTACAGCTCTGATGAGTTAGAGCTGTTTGTGGATCTGAAAATATTATTTGGATTTGAAGACCTGGCAGGCAATGATGCTGAGAAAGTCATTCACTCTAATACTCATAGTTGTCACTGCAAAACGGGGTTCATTAATCTCCCACAAATCTGTCCTGCAAGGTACTGACCAGCAGTAGAATCCTGTCATTGAGATTTTTACCTAAATCTTCTGTGTTGCTTTCATTTGGGTTCAATTCAGAATAGCTGTTTCCGTGCCAAGGGGCATTCAACTCCCTGACATATTGCAATTAAGCCATTTCCTTTTACTAACTTATTGTTTAATATCCCTAGATTATTGTTATTAACTTATTATTATTAATAATAATATTAATAACAATATTAATATTAATAACAATAATAATAATATTAATAACAAGTTATTAACTTGTTATTATTATTAACTTATTGTTTAATATCCCAAGATTTTTAAAGCAGCTTCAATGTTTTGTACCAATTTTCAATATTTTATAATGATTATCTCTAAGTATGGTGGAAGGGAGATAACCTGCTTCCTAGTTGGATTGTGTATGTGAATTAAGATGGAGTTTATCTGATCAAAGGAGGTAAGTCCATTCCTTCTGAAAAATGATGATTTCTGATGACTGCCAATAGTGGCAGATTGTCAGGGAAGGTGGGTGTAAACAGCTGATTTCTACATAAATCACATCCTGAATTCAATAGAGTATATCAGTCCTTCCCACTGAAATTGATTTGTGAGCACTGTGGAAGAAGGGGTATAATAGAAAATAAAAGAGAGGAGGTAGAAAAAACATAACTGAAAAATATATAGGAACTCATGTATTTTTAAGAACTTTTTTTGGAGCTGTATCTTGAGTTGGGCATAACTCACAGGGAGAAAACGTCTTTATTTTCCTAATCCTTTTGTTCTACTTCTCTTGTGCACATCCCTCTCTTCAAAATAACCTTACTCTCCTTACTGCAAAAAAATATGAAAAATTTGGTCCATGTATATTTTTTTCATTGGGAACTTAAATGACATCATTATAATTGAGCATTTTCTTTAACATTTTTGGTTTCTTATTTTTATACTATAGAATTTATTTCCAAGATCCAAGGTATTCAAGATAGGATAATAAATCATTTTCTATACAGCATTGAAATTTTCCTGACTGAAAACTTAGATGTTAATAAATAACAGATAATGGCAAAAATGTCCTCTTAGTGGTAACTAGATCATTATCAAAATAGTTATTCTCTCTTCTGGCTAATATATTGTGCTTAAAAGTAATATTTTAGTGATTTCAGAGAATTGAACCCAAATTATGGCTCAAGGGATGGACATAATTATGCCAAATTATGGCTCAAGGGACATAAAAATAAAGCTATGACTCAGTCAATAATAAATATGATACTACTGCATACAATAACATTTATCATCAGCCAAAGCTGTACTCTGAGGTGAAATAATAGACTTTGATGTTATTTCTTTGGGCAATAAAGAAAGGATAAAGATACATTAAAAGGAAAACTCTGGTAAACACCTATATTTTAAGCAAATGTAAAATCATGAGGAAGTAATTAATAAAGATTGACTTAGAACTCTAAAAATATATAATCAATTGGTTTCTGTTATTAGGAAACACTATTTTATTTATGTAACCATATAAATTATATTATATATTGTATATTTATAACAAATGATTAATCTAAACCTTGTTAATTTTAGTAAAGAGAGAGTTACAAATAAAATGAGAGATTGGAGCATTGGCCTTAGGATAAATCCAGGAACAATAAAAGCTGTTATTGTGCACAGTTATATTCCAATAAACTTGAAGACTTCAGTGAAATGCAAAGTAATATGGAAAAAATAATGAATTACCAACGGTGTTTGATAATACTTAGAAAAAAATAATTAAAGAGGTAACCAGAGGTACAAATAAGTAAATACCTAACTAGGATTTTTAAAGGTGATTAAAGCATTAAAAGTATTAATTCTAAATCAAACCTTGGGAACATTAAAGACCTATTTATTAACTGATCCTAAATAGCGAGAAATATTGAAAGCTACATAGTTTTATATACCTAATACCAAATATTAGAAAAAATCATAAGATACTACAATAAAAACTGTAGATCTTCTATACTTGCAGATACAAAAATAAAAGATGATTCAATATTCATAATATGAATAGTCTTCTCATCATGGTGGGTGGGCTTGTGCACGTCTAAAAGGGAAGCGGAGAGGTCGCTGCATTTTTTTATTCTTTATCAGAAGGGGACTCACTCTTGGAAAAGTGGCAGGCAGGTGGATTAGTTCCATCAGTTCTGTGACAGAAAAGATCAGAGGAATGATTAGACAGAATGGGTTTTCAGAAAATGATTGGATTCTGGATATATCTGCTTGAATAGAAAGATGAGGATTAAAATCATGAAATAAGTTTATTTTTTATTTTTAATTCTATTTTTAACATTTACTTCATGAAACAATTATAAATCAGTGTTCTGTCTTAAACCTCCATTATAAACAGTTTGTATGTTAGGCATTGCACATAGTTGAAAGAGGTAAAATCAATTATTAGTTACCAGAAACTTCATACCCAGGACTATTTTCATTCTATTTTTTAGTGATCCATTCTTCTCATTGCATTCTGTATCATATCCATTGCAAAGGTAGTGCTCTCGCGGACTTTGGTAAGCAGGACCTTTGTCAAGAGAAACCTGAATGGCATCTTCTTAGAGAGGAAAAAGCTGCCTTTAAGTGCCATTCTTAATTTATGGGTAAGAGCTGCTACTGTACCTGTGTGAAGTTCCCATGAGAGTTTCACTAAATGTGTCTCTGCCAATACCAATGACCGAAAGAGACCTTCCATTAACTTCTGAATTAGCCAAATGGGACAGAGCTTAATCTAATATGTGTTATTTCATTTTCTAGGTTACTTGTTTTAAAGGAAATAAAGTATACTCATAGACTGTCTAAAACCGTCCTGGGAGATGTGCATGGAAGGACTCCATCTAAGCAGTATTGGCTTCTGAGAAAGCTGGGTGCATGCCTGAGGGCCCAATTTAGCGTGGTGGATGCCTTTCTCACAGTAGGCAAAGCAAACCCCTAACTCCGAAGAGCTTTGAGAGAAATTGCACATTAGTGAAAATGATGAAAATGCATGTGCTGGAGTTTTAAGATGCTGTGACTAAAGGGGGGGGGGGGTCTTCCTGCTACTGATACCTCTGACAATGCCTTTTCAGATTCTCCTTGGAAGTGGTGTTCCTCACAGTGAGCCCAATCTCTTTTCTTTGGCCTGGTATGACCAGCACGGCGAGCAGTCCAGCCATCAGCAGAAGCAGATTGGAAACTGATGGACTGGAGCCAAAGGCTTCTGAGGAGGCAGCCTGCTGCAGTGGAAAGGGAACCAAACCAGCTGCCTGGAGACTGAGTTTCTCAGCTCAGGCAGTAATTAGCTGGGTAACCTTAAACATAACTCCCTCCGTGCCTCAGTATTTTCAGCTATCAAATGGGGAGATTATATTTACTCTGCATATTTGCCAGGATTATTTTATTGATCAAATGAGAATATGAATATGTTTGCTAGCTGTCAAGCACTCCACAAATTTAAATTGTTTTGTGGGTGACAAGGGCACATGGAACTCTCCGACAGGTGACAGAGATCTTGTAGGTATCTCGGCAATGTCTTCTTGACTCTCTAGGATTTTCATGAAAGCAAAATTTGCTAAACAGAGCAGGATATATGCAGCTCTCTTTTTATAGCCATCCTTCCCAACTGCCAACCCTATTCATGGGACTCAGGAATGTGCCAAGGTTAGAAGACGCAGACATGGGGTGTGAGCCATAACTTCTAAATCAGTTCTGGAAGGATGCCAGACCATCAGTTTAGAAAAGTGATTTGAGTGTATTCCTGAGGACAAAGAATTACTTAGAGTATATCTTTCAAGAACATGTTATTGAAACTTGGAAAAAAAGAGTTTTAAAACATGAGAATACTAGGATTAAAGGCACTCTAAACCAATTATAGTGTATTTACTTGAATTTCAATGGGGGGATACCCTTTTCATTATTTGCAAGCCTCAAGAACATTAGAAACACTTCACCGAAGACAATGTAATACCCAAATCTTAAGTAGGCTGTTGTTTGTCCATTTAATCCACTTTCTTGCTTTTACCTTCTTCAGAAAGGCAGAAGAGCACTTACATGTTTTTAGAATGCACAATGTACCCTGAGTAGGCAGTGTACTTTTGGATAGTTAACATCATTTGTCTCCCAAACAGCGCATTCTCTTGTACTGACACTACCCTGGAGTTCGGTGAACACGCTATGTTGGAATGGTGCCTCCCCGGTTGGTGACAGCTTCCTGGGTTGCAACGGTGCCTGAGTGAAGGCACTGACCTCTGTAGCAGCGTTTGGCTCTCTTTGTGTATTTTGGCATAGACGTCTCAGAGTCCCACCTTCCAGAGTGGCTCCCCAGAGAATAGGGTCAAATTTTGCCACAACTTTCAGGGTTCCCTTCCCATGGGGCTCTCTTCCTTTCACTGCCCGACCCTCACTTGATTCTTTTTCCCATCTCCATACATCTGTGATGTTCATTCATACTTGGCAGTCCTTCGGGAAGATACCTCCCTCTTCTTAGGCAGGGCAGCTGCTATGCCACACAGCTTCCCCCGACGGGATGACCTAAATGCAGCAAGGCGCAAAGTCCAAGTTGGTTTCCAGTCAGTCAGGGGAGGCAGTTCCATATAGGCTCTCACAGACCTCAGTGGACAGATGTTCTGCCATTGGTCAAATGAAGCCTCAAATGAAGCCTCAATGAAGCCTCATTTGACCAATGGCAGAACATGTGTCCACTGAGGTCTGTGAGAGCCTATATGGAACTGCCTCCCCTGACTGACTGGAAACCAACTTGGACAGCTACCTGGGAAACTGAGGCCGGGGATCGCTTGAATCTGTGACACCCCGGGCAATGAGAGCCTGCGGTTCCACAGGCAAAAATAGCGAGACCTAGTCTCAAAAAAAAAGAGGCTTCAAGGTCACAGGGGATCAAGTTTCTAGCCTATGGAAGGAGAAAGGATCCTGAGCCTTCTTTTTAGGTATGTGACCCGGAGGAAGTATGCATTACTCCCTCTCAGTCTATTGATAAACACTAGTCATAAAGTTATGTGGGGGGTAGGGGTGCGGGTAGGGATTGGGCAGAAGATCCATTTCCTAGCAACAGCTTTGAATCGTGGGAGGAGAATGGGATTGTTGGGGTATGTCTACCACTGCCTGGCATGACCATTCTGGACAGATTGCTTAGGTTCTTAAAGCTAATAGGTTTGATCTTGGATAGTTTTTTATTTGTCTGCCAATTCTGGTTCCTTGTGGATGAATAAGTAACTTTAATCACCAATTTGACCAATGGCAGAACATCTAGACTTTAAATTCTTCATCTTTAAAGAATCCAGCCTAGTAGCTACCTGGTGGGACCACATGAAGATGGATAACTCCCAGAGGTCTCAGTTAGAACCTGATGACTCCATTGCTTTTCCCTGCTCTGATGGGATCCTGACTCAGGCAGTGTGCTCCAAGTGTTTCTTAAAGACTCAGGATGGAGCTTTTGATGGAATGGGGCGAAGTCCCTGTGATGACTTTGGGTGAGTGTCCCTTCTGTGATTTACTATGGCCTTAGTAACAGCAATGTCCTGTTCTATCTGAAAGTCCAAATGCAGATTGAAAGCATAAGAAAGAGACACAAGGAGAAGAGGAAAAAGAAAGGGAGATGTTTCCTCTTCATTTGGTTAAATCTTTTTTGGAACTGTGTTGCAGTTGAAATCTTTTCTACTCAGAACATCCCTGCTTTCTCTTCTCTACAAGGTCAGATCTGCACCATAGTCTCGAGGCTTCTCCTGTCTTCTCTAGTTCCCTCTGCTTTGTCCACTGCAAGCATCCCCTGTGCACCATTTACAATCCCCCCTTACTAGATCTCCCCTACATTTAACCTCATTTATGCATCTGCTTCTTGGAGAACCCAAAGGAATTCCCTGAACAAGTATTTCACATGTATGTTCTCAAGTTGAAATGAAGTTCACCCCAGCTGCACTTACTCAATCAACAGGAAATCCACTGTCCAACTTTGCCTAGCTTTGAGACAAAGTTCTTGCTGACATTTCCTTCACATAGACAATGAGTGATGAATTTTCTCTAATACTTAGTGCTATCTACTTCAGAATACCTCCTATGACATGTGCAAAAGCAATGGAGAAAACTCGGTGGACCTGATGCTTTGGGATCACACCACCTGTCAGCATGGATCAGACAGTACCTCCCCTGGACCAGTGCCAGGAGGACACAGAAACCTGATCTCTGCCCTCAGGGAGCTCACAGAAGGGCAGGCTGGACAAGAGGGCAGGTTATTGCATTTTCCCCAGCTGGGTACTGGATGAGAATAAACTCTGGGTAATAAAGAAGTAAAGGAGGAATCCTTTCCAAGGGAAGGAGTCCAGAAAGATGACCTAGGAAAAGTAAAAGTCCACCTGTGCTCAAAGGTGAAGTCAGAGTCAAAGGATGCCAAAGGAAAGGAGAGGAACGGGCAGTTAGTGTCAGGGATATAGGGCCTTGTGAAAGGACGTGCATGATCATTGCCTATGGGAGAAGGACCGGTTCAGAACTGAAAGGTGGGTAGGAGTCAGCTGGTAGTGCTCAGGGAGGGAACTGAGGAAGCTGCTGTAATGCAGTGCCATTGACGCCATCATAGAGGGCTAGAGAGGATGAGGTCATGGTCACCAGAAGGATGGAGGTGCACACTGTGGGTGCTCTATTGGCCCAGGGGTGTGGAAACCTAAGTCAGAAGAGGTGTGAATCTATCCCCACAGTGTTATGAACCATCGTTGCCTCGATAAAGAAAAGATAATGAGTGGAGGTTTGCTGCAAATATCCACAGCCTCTTACAACCCCAATATCAGCATTACCTTAATGGAAATTGTAAAAATGTAGGAAGATTAAAAGCACATTTTTTAGCTTTCAATTAGTTACCTCTTGTTCATTCAGTTTGCCGCTTTCTGTGAAAAGCAATGTTTCCTTTGACTTGTTTTGGAAATAGATTCACCAAAGTTCAATGGTACAGGCATCTGAAACTAGTAATAATTTCATAATCAGACACTCCTTCAGAAATCATTAATTCAGGTCTGTGCCCCCTTAGCCTTCATGCATTATATTTTCAATCAATAATAAAATAGATTGAATATATATATTGCCCTGCTTCTTTATCTCCCCATCTCTCACTCTTCTTTTTCTTCTACCTCATTTTCTGATCTTCCTGCTTCTGCCTTGGACTTTCTCCCAGTCACCTCTGAAGAGGAGCTTCCTCTCCTTTAGCAACTCCTGAGAGGGTGAGAGCTTCTTTGCTCCCTCTGTGTTTCCCTCATGCTAACTAGGTTGACCATATTAAGTCATCCCTTTCTGACCCCATCCCATCATACAGACTCTCCCTTCCCATCTGACCCCTCCCTCCCTCTCTGTTCCTGAGAACAGTCAACTGCCATTCAGTTCTAGAAAACACCCTCTACTATAGGATAACACCTAAAAGTTTCCAGATACCTATGATATTCAGTACATTTCTGGCTCTTTTTTCTTAAAGACTTTTTGAGTCAATTAACCCAGCACATGCTGCCAAAGTGTCCCCAAAACAGACTCCAATCCTTCAAGTTAAATCAACCCGGAAGGATGAAAAGCTCTGTTTACCCATACAAAGACAGAGTTGGTTTTATCAGTGACAAGCTTTTAAAACAGCATGCATCTTAGATATAAAAATGTAGTTTCCCATTCACTCAGTTCTCCTAGGTAAGTGTGTATTATGTAGAGAAAGACACACCTACGAAGTTTCCAAAGACTCTGAGTCACACACTTGCCCTGCTGCTTTATTCTTCTGCTACTCAAAATAAAAGTGTGAAAGACTTGCCATACGTGGGAATATTTATTTTAAGCTAATTAGACACAAATAATTTTAATTTGGGTTATGATCCAAGTGACGCTCTAAGTGAACTCCAATTTTAAATCCCATCTATCTCTCTACGTGGCCCCACCAAATGTGTTTCTGTCATTGAAGAGTGTGCTCCTTCTCACCCGTCAGAATCTGCTAGCACAGATATTCTTTAAAAAAAAAAAAAAAAAAAAGGTAGGCTTCTCCTGGCTCCTGGCTGTGTGGTTCTTCTTTGTCTGCCTGGTGCTGTCGGAGGGCAAAGGGCTCTTGAAAGCATTGGTCTTCACATAATGCTACCACCTTGCTCTTAGCTCCTTCCATCACCACATGAAAGTTGCGGGTAAAAAACACACATCAAAGAGCCAGTCCCATTGAACAGGGGAGCATTGCCTGCTGAGCTGGCATTCAGAGCCAGGGCTTTTGTTTCAGTGAGGACTCTGACTCTCCTCCCTGAGTTTCCTGTTAACTCTGCTGTGGGTTCTGACTGGGCCTTGATGATATTGGAGTGTGTGTTTGTGGTACTCACTTTTAATCAGTGAATTTGAGTTTCTGAAGTAAGAACTTCTTTCTCCAGCAGGTTGAAACTTTCAACTGGTAACATGTTTGACCATATTTGTGTACTGAACCCAGGAATATCGTTTGAAATCTGGGTCCCCAAACTTACCACATACTTCAGGAAGGGAGCTTTTTTTCCCCCTTATGGAAGAAAAATCCATCTTCTGGAAAGCGAGTTGTTTCCTTGAAGGCGATCTGTGTGGAGACTGTGGCACGGTATATCGATGGTGGTTCTCCAGTCTTGTCTCCTGTCCTCCCTGCCACACACATACCATTCTGCCTGCAGAACAGAGTGTGAGGGACACATTTTTGCCTAGCTGAGTCACTGACCTGCAGCTTCTGGGCATCTACTTCCATGTCACTTCAGCTGAAGTGTGCATTGCATTTTACTATGCACAGACTTATGTGTGCATAAGTCTGAAAATGTCACAGGTTCCCTTATCTGAATGCTCTGCCAGCCACAGGGTTGCAGTACAGTCACTGCTATATCCCTGCTATTGAACTGTCATTTGTCTGTCTTTAGTGTCCAGGATTTCAAACCATTTGCTTAACTGGCAGCCAGAACCCATACTAGGTCCAATTGTGAGCATGCCCATATCCTCAGACCTGGGTTACTTTATTTTTGTTTCCTTATCATTCCTATGCATCTTCAAACCCCTTTTGTTCTACAAACAAAGTGAGTGCTCAATTGTAGCACTTCATGGAATTCAGTGGTAATCTTTGCTTGCCTAGTGCTTCCCCCAATTGATCCACAGAGAGTCTTTTTCTGACTCCCAATCAGAGCAGGGCTTTCCTTCTGACACATACCATCTACTGAACATGTGTGAAGAATGTGTGAAGAAAGAAAGATTGATTTAGGAAGCCTGTTGTTAGAATGCCTTCAAAACTTACCTATTCTAATTTAAAACTCTCATTTTACATATGAGGAAAATGACATCCAAGGTGGTTATTATCTAACTTAGTTTAGTGGGAGAGTCAGAATTAAAACCCAGCTATCCCAAAGGAAACTTCCCATGCATTTTCTTTTATATCACCCTGAATAAATTATTTTCTACTCTTGGGGCAGTTACAATTTGCAGAGAACCTGCATTTAAGTCCATGTTCAGTGATTGAATTTAACAAACCCTATAAATGAGTATAGGTGTAAGCTACCAGCTGGAGAGTTCATTCTTATATATGTGAGGGCAAAACTAGAGTCTTCTTGGAGATGAAATTTGCACAATATGGACTAATCTCTTGTTCTATCACCAAGTGGAGATATCCCTAGTACTATTTCCACCTTTCTGGGGTGAAATCACAAGATTTATGCTGGATAAAGCCTCTGATACCTTTCATGAGAACTTTAAGTCAGATGTTGCTTCTGTTTGCAGTTGTGATTATACCTGAGATTAAAAACAAAAAAGAAAAACAAACAACTTTAGTGTCATGGACCTGAATGCAAACGTGCAAAACCATCAGGTTCTCAAAAAATTTGAGGTCAGGTCCACCCTATCAGTTTGCAAAGATCCACTGAGGTTATCACAAAAATTTCCATCATCTAAATCATGTTTGGCTTTTTTTCCTTATGTATTCTGCACAAACCCTGATTTCCTTAGTGATACCTCCATGAAACAACTTTTTTATCCCCCACTCTTAGGTAACAGTGCTAGTAAGAATGCCTGATTTCTCCCTGCACAAGAAAAAAAAATGTCAGTACATTTATACTGACTCTGCACCTTACCTTGCAAGAAAAACTTACTGTATTCATGAGAGATGGGTGTTTCTTTGAGGTTCTTTTTGTTATTCATAGTGTAAGTTGCATAATAATGATCTTTCTATGCATTCATGTAATTCTTTGCTAATGTATAAAGCATTATAAAATACATTATTTTGTAAGATTCTCAAAACCAATTTGCTAGGAATTTGAAGCAGGTAGATGCAGGATGCTAAGAATTAGAGAGGTGGAATTATTGAAGGATGAGAAGCTTGTTTTCCACCTCCCCAATGCTCATCTTCATGTTTTGGGAAGCAGTCACTAGCTGGAGAACTATCTAGAGTTAGGATTAGCAGCTATTGCACTATTTTCACTGTTCATCAGGAGGCAATAGAGTTACTAGAGTCAGTTCCCCACCTTCCACATGAATTTTAACCAATTGTTCCCTCCACTTTAACCCTTCTTCCCTTATAGTCCTAACATCCCACTTTATTAAATCTTGATTCTGGAATGAAAGGATCATACCCTTTGGGTACTGATGCTCAACCTCAAGTTTGTTGGATATCATGCTGTCTTCATTTAAACTACATTTAATCACCTTCTCTCTCTGCTAGGCACTATGTAGCAAGATGGAGATAGGCTGTAGAATACAATAGCACAATTCCTGCCTTCATGGTGCTTACAGTCCTGAGGGTGAGGTCAGATATTCTCTTACCTCAGGGTTTTACTTGCAAGTTGTAAGTTCTAAAATTGGTTAACTAAAGGAGAAGAGAAATTTATAGCTGCTCATAGAATTGATGGAAAACTTAGCAATACAGTTCAGAAATGGGCAAGACTAAAATTAGGTAAGCAGTAGGCCAATGCAGAGGCTGAATGTCCAGCTGTAGGGGCAGTGTGGAGAATCATGGTTACTGCTATCTGGGACATTTGGTGACACTATAGCCCAAATCAGGTCTTTACCTCTGAATAATTTTGCAACCATCTTGTTTTGTTCCTTAGATTTAAACTCCTGAGTGTGAATATTAGATTGTCTGAGTCTATATCCTAGGTACTTGCTCAGTGGAAAGGGTTATCTGAACTCTTTACCTCTATAGTGACAAGCAAAGCTCTTCTTCCATTAGTACACCCCTGTTACTCTCCCTCAAGCACTGTGTTCTTTGTTAATTGTGAAGGGTTATAGGAATCATGATAAGAAATTAAAATATGATACTAAGGGTAATAGGAAACACCTAAAGTGCTTTAAGGTAAAAAGTAATGTGGGCCAATTTACATCAAAAAAAGAAATTTCAGTGGCCTTGAAGTCTAGAGTAGAAAATTGACAGCAGGTCTTCCCCACAAAAATTTTGAACTTTTATTTGAATTATACTTTTAAACTAAAATAGTATATTTATATTTACTAACTTAGGGTAGGTAATACCACATGCTGTAACAACACCCAATTATTCATGGTTTTTTTTGTTTGTTTGTTTTTATTCACATAAAGTTCAAAGCAAGTGTCATTGGCTAATAAATGATTTTCAATATGGTCATTCAAAGATCAAAGCTCCTTCTATCTGGTAGAACCATGATCCCATTCAATCTTGGATTATTGGGATTGAATTTTTGTATATGACCAAGTCTCAGGGAAAGAGAATGAGGGTGAAGGACAATATAAAGGATTCTTATGAGCCAGTCCTAGAAATAGTCTATTACTGTCTCTCATATTTTATTGGTTACAACTGAATCACATGACCATCAACTGCAAGGGAGCTTGGGAAATGTAGTCTATGTGAATTGATTTTAATGGATATGTAACAGCCTGTGGCATACAAATGGCTTTAAAAGTTATAGGCACAAAGACATACACAATAGCAGCAGCAGAAGCAGGAGCAGATCAACTTCTGTCTACCCTCCTAACCCTTCCCACTCCCCTAAATCAATTACCATTAACTTTTTTCAAGAATATGTGACAGCGAACATGACCCTATACTTAACTCTATGCAATACACACATTGTTAAGTAGGAGGAATTTCTACATTTTAGATTGTTAAAGTAATTCTGGGTCAAGGATACAGAGTTCAGTGAGCTATGTCACCAGGCACTTCAGTGGAAGCATCTGCATATCCTTATCACTATAGATCAGGGTTTCTCAGTCTCAGGACTATTCACATTTCAAGCTGGATAATTCTTTATTGTCAGAGGCTGTACTATACATTGTGGTATGTTTAGAAGCACCCCTGACCTCTGTATACCAGATGCCAGTAGTATTACTCCCTCCAGCTGTAACAATCCAAAGAGTCTCTTGACATTGCATGTGTACCCTGGAGGACAAAATCACCTCTGGCTAAGAACCACTTCCAGAGAGGTTGACCCAGGGAGGCCTAGAGAGAGGAAGGTGAATCTTATCACTAGAAGCCTCAGAAGATGGCACCACTGAGTTTTAGGTAATACTTTTCCTTAGCTTGAACTGAAGAGAAAGATGCAGATATGGAAGAATAAAAGCAATATGGTCCTCCAATGTGAAAGATTAGGATCTCATTAGGATCTTGTGTTAGGATCTCATTAGGATCTTGTCTATGAGCTCATTTTCAGGTCAGGAAGTGGTATTATCCATGACTTCTCTCTTCTACTATCCTCCTTGTCACATCTATTGGTTAGAAACTGATAGCTTTTGAACAAAGTTCAGTGATTGAGGGTAGACAGAGATAGATGTCAACCTCATTTATCTATTGTAGCCTGAACCATCTTTGTTGTTTTGGTTTTTGGTTCCTGAACTAATTTTTTTTTCCTGAAGTGCAGCCCCCTGGTGGATAAAGATTGACTCTACAGCTATGATTCAGCTGCCCTGTGGAGACTGAGACATTAAAGAAGAATTAAGAATGAAGACAAGTTTATTGATCTCCCTCACCAATCTCCTCCAACCAATACCTCTTAATCACAGAACAAATTGGAGTCCTGGTAAACTACTTTAATGAGCATCCATTCTATTTCTCAGTTCACATGATTGGAAAGGAAACTATCTTTCTGCCTCCCTACCTGGCTCCTCTTTGTATTTGTGATACAGTCTCTTGTATCACATCTATATTTCATTTTATGGATACATGCATATATATTTTCACATTTTTATCTGTGTTTTGCTGTAGCAGTGGAGGTTTATTATTGTAGATCATCATGCAGCACCTGAATATTTTGCAAGACAATGAGCCTCTAGAATCTTGGTATCTGAGGAACTAATTTTGTGCAGCAAGAGGGAAAAAAAAAAAAAACGCACACAACATAACAGAAAGCAAAAGAAACTAGTAACTATACATCTGGTTTCTAGACAGTATTAGGATGGCATAACTTGTTCCCATCTGAGTGAATTCACTGGATTTGTATTATATAGTACCTACTTAAAATGCATAGCCAAATCAGAGTCATTCTTTAAATTAAAAACAAACCCCACAGCTTTCGTAACACCAAGTGTGTGCCTTGTATTTACTACTCTGTTCAGGTGAAGCAAACTCTTATCCCAAGAGGGTGGGCAGACAGGAGAGCTCTTAGTACACAAGCATAAATTTCTTCCTCCTTCCAAATTATATTTTATAAAATTGTAAAAGAAATTGACACCCTAAAGTGCTTGGGTAATGCCATGTCATAAACTTCGCACTGTAAATTGGAGAGCTGGGGTAGACTTGTGTTCTGAGAAGCTGGCTACATACCTGGAAACTGGGTCCCTGTTCTTAGCCCTGTTTCTGGTTTTGTGTCACCCAGGGGAAATCAGTACTTCTGTCAGGGCCTGGAGTGTCTATCTCCAAAGTGTGTATGTACACTTTTCACTCCCTCTCTATCTCCGTCTCCAGCTGTACCTTGCATTATTGGTATTCAGAAAATAAACAAAACTCTTTGAAATGCCAGATAAAATAATATTTTGCAGTCTAAGTTTTTATCAATTGTATGTTATACAAATTGTTACAACATCCATGCTATTGCATATTTGGGAGTTACGTATAGTAATTATATGAGTATATGCAGTAATTCAAGTACTATTGCTAGTAGCTGACATTAGGATTTCACAACAACTTGGAGGGATGGGATGCTTCCCGTTAACACCTGATTATTTATTGGGGACTTAGGATTTAGTAGACAATATAATTAAGATAATTTAAGTCATATATTTCAGGGACTTTATAATCTCTGATGCCATCTTTCTGGCAATAGTCTTGTGCTATAAGATCCTAATTAAAATTTCAGGGGACATTTGAGTATCTTTTCAATGCTTCCATTTTTCAGATGAAGAAACAAAGGTCAGGAAAATCAAATGGTTCTCCCAAATCCAGTTAGTTAGTTAAGGTGTCAGAGCCCAAGTCTCTGATTATTTTGTTTAATCCTCTTTGTATATCCAGAATACCTGACAATGTTAGCACAGAAAAAAAAAAAAAATCGGGTAGAAAAGCAGGGTGACTAAGCTATGAGATTCCTGAGGCATGACAGACCCACAGTTTACTAAAGGATTACAAATCTTCCCCAGATGCACCCAAAAAGAGGAATTGGTGTTAAAAAAGAGAAAATCAAAATGTAGCCCAAGGGTTGGGGAATGAGTGGCATGGTTGGAAGACTAGCAGGTAAGACCTGGAGACTCATTGCATCTTCTAGTGTGAAGTCAGATTGCTGAACGTTGTTCTGTCTTGTTAGGAAGAAAGAAGATGGGTTCCATCTTCTGCCATCTATACAGCTGGGATATAAATGAAGGTGATGCTTTCTATAGAAGTGGGTCCAGTGCAGGAGGATGGAAGCCACATCCACTTCTGTGATGCTGCATTTCCCATGTTTGACAGATAGGATCCAGGTGGTCTGTGGGATAGTCTTTCAACATATTAATATTTTCTTCAAAATGCAGGAAGGTTCCTACCACGAATTAGAAATATGTCTACAATAATTAATATAGCTCAAACAATCCTGGTTTAAGTTTTCATCATCAGCAGTGCATCCTCCCTTTTTTTTCTAGTATAGAAATCTTTCTCTCCAACACTCTTTTTTAGCACAATGAGAATTCAATGGAAGGACTGATTTTTGGAAAAAAGATAACAGTATTCCTGAGAACATTAAAGAGTTAATGATATAGCATGGCACTGACGTACAATGTAGTATGAAGAAACTAGACTAGAAGACAAAAGATGGCAAATCTAATGTTGACTGACTTACCTAGGAGCTTTGTAATATAACAACTCACTGAACATCTAAAGACATCACCTTTTTTTTTCTATGAAATAATAGGATTGGATTAAATCAATCCTAAAGACACTGCCACCACCCCAAACATCTCCAGCCCCCCACTGCCATTATACAATTCTAGGAATCCAAGTGAATTAATTTTTTTTGAGAGTAGGTCTCACTATTTTTGCCTGTGGAATTGTGGGTTCACATTGCTCGTGGTTCCATGGACTCAAGCAATCCCCAACCTCAGTTTCCCAGGTAGCTGGGGTTACAGGTGTGTACCGCCATATCCAGCTTGTTTTTGGAACTAGGTCTCGCTATGTTGCCCCAAGTGGAACTCGAACCATGATCCCCAGTCCCCACCATGGCATCCTAGGCTACCACTTACAGGCATGCATCACCATGCCTGGCTGAATTGAAATTTGATGGTACCTTTTAGGAGGAAGTTTCCTGGGATATGGAACTTCTAGAAGATAAGATTGCAATTTTTCTGAAACACATACATCATATTAAAGAACTAGAATCAGAGCCCCGAGGTCTGGAAGCTTCCGTGGTATTAGGGAACAGCTCTGTCTTGATTAGGTACCACTGCCCTTTCCCCCAAAATTCTAAGAATATCTCAGCCATAGGAATCATATCATTACCTAGAAAAACATTGTCCATCACAGGCCACCTCCTTGTTTCTCACACCAGGCTACAGATTAGTGTGTCATCTGAGTTTTTTTCCGCTGGGCCCAGGAGCACAAGGCGGAAAAGACTGATGCACAGATCTATTGAGATGGGTGGGTGACTATCACCGAAAAAAAAAGAAAAAAAAAAAGAAAAAATTAAAACAAACAAACAAAAAACCCAACACTTTCTTGGTTGAAAGTGAGTAAAGCTGATTCTCATGTGGTTGGGGAGGGCACTATCTTTTCATCATTTCATTCCACATGCATTAAGAAAGACCCCCCCCCACACACTGAAACCCAGTGAGGTAGCTCTTTGATCTACCACAGATTTGACAATATAAGGATTTGCCCCTCATGAGTTATGGCCACACCATGTAATTTTTCATTGCAGCACAAAATCCTGATGACAGAGGGGGTTCCCTTATTTCCCCATGCAACCACCGGCAAGTTTCCATTGTCTGTCTTCCCCAGCCTTGAGGTTTGGGGAATGAAAGCAGTTTAGGGAGGAGATGTCGAGAAACATCTCTTGTTTCTGAAAAGCCATCTTAATCATGCCTGCCTCTTTTCTTTGGGTTGATTTACATAGCAGTGTGACATTTCATCATTAAGGAAGCAGGTCCCAATCTTCTGTGTCTTTTTCTTGGCTTGTCTGGCAAGCAATTCTCTTTTGCAAGCTATGAAATCCTTAAGGAGGACTTCCTGGCAAGGGAAAAATCCTCAGTCATCCAACAGTCTCTCACTTTTCTATTTTAAATCTTGGCCATGCACATATGGTTGGGCATGTGTGTCTAAAAATGTCTTCCACATTGACTAACTTGAGCTATTTAATAGATTGTGCTGGCCGTGGGCCTCCATAGCAAATCCTGTGATGCTCAACTCCCTCCCTTGGGAGGCAAGAGACAGCCTCATGCATTTGCCTTTGTGCTTTCCTTGTAATCTCCCTCTCTGGCCCTGTTAGAGCATGAAAGTTAAAACCGCTTCTTTGCTCATTTTCTTGCAATTAACATTGTCTCTGGTCTCCTCCTTACAGCAGAAAAGTGAGGTCCCCAAATATCTTGTTTAATGTCCCAGCAATTGTACTTTCCCCAGGGTTTTGCTGGGGATGTTCTAACATATTTCTAAGGACAGGGGAGCTTAAGAATATTTCAACCTCATGCTCTTTAAGTCCTGATGGTGTGTGTGTGTGTGTGTGTGTGTGTGTGTGTGTGAATTTACGACCTCAACTTAAACTTTCTTCCAGAGCTTGGATATTATTATATCCAACAGTCCTAAGCACAGACCTGGGTACTATTAGGTCCCCATAAATGATGCTTTAAGTAAATGTGAAAACAAAGCTGTGTTCTTGCAGCTTTGCTCTTTCTTCCAGGTTATAGGGAATGGGGCCAAAGGGACGGAGGAGAATGGCAGAAGCACACACCCAAAGCTGATTCCCAGCTGCGCCTCCTTCAGGCATGAAGCACAAACCCCCATGGCTTTTCTCAGCAATTTAGCAACTCTTGGAAACTGGAAAGTGAAGCCCTGTGAACCAAAAGATTGACTATCCTGCCAGAAGGTGTATGGCTCTCTCTTTCCAGAGGAGACCGTTCCTAAGATGATAAAGAACAATATAATAGTAACAAAATAGGAGCCGTAGTAGTTGTGGTAGTAAAGTATTAGTTTGAGCAGCAGCATAGTAGTAGCATATGGGGGGTGTGCCTTAGATTAACACCACTTGGTCTGGAAGCTTGCTGAAGTTACCCCCTTCCCAGGAATTCTGCATACTCTCGTTTTCAGTGACTGGACTCTTTGGCAGTGTCTTAAAACTCAGTGCCGCTACAGGAGCAGTGATATTATCCTCCTACTGGGGTGGCCCCAGAAATTTCATTTTTTCCTGAATGTTAAATATGTTCCCTGAAGTTTATCACAAACAGCATGAAGGAATAAAACCCCAAGTGGCTGGTATTTGGTAGATCTCCCTCCCCACAGAAATGACAAGCCCTTAAGAAAAAAAGTCTGAAGGGCATGTGATGTATGGGAATCCCCGGCTTACCTTCTTGGAGGGGTGCCTTGGCAGTGCACATGGTTTCAGACTTTGTGCAACAAGAATACCGCTGCAGGAGAAGGGAAGAATGTGTTGTCATTTTTGGACTCCAATCAAAGGCAAGAGTAAACGTGCGTTAAAATCGGATCTCTATTTTTAACTTACCTTTCTCTTTCTAGAAAGCCCATCAAAATCCGATGACACATCTGCATATCCTTTAAAGCTATAGCTATACCTCAAAGCATAAGTCATAAAGTGATCTTTCTCTCTCCTGCGAGTCAGATGTAGGCTGTCTGAAGGCCCGCCAACATTTCATTTTGATTCGAAGAGCTCAACTTTGTCAAAGATGGTCGATTTGGACTCCCTGATGCATTTAATGACTCTGTCTTTGCTGTGGTCTCTAGGATGGAGATATTTAAGTTATGCAGCCCCTTTTCTGGTTTTTCTCCTTAAGCTTCCACTCCCCTTAGGAAACCTGGTCTTTATTCTGCACCTCTTTTTGCTTTTTCATTTGGTAATTTCTAAGCAAGAACCACCACTTAAGAGTGCCATGGCTGCAATCCTTGGGAGCTCCAGGCACCTCAGAAACAGGACACACTCATTCGCTGCTTCGCTTGTGATGGAATGAGAACCACAAAATGGACTCAGCAACTGCTGCTCACTGTGGTACTTTTGCGTCTCTCTTACGCTTGCTTTTCACTAACTCCCTGCCTGAGAGAAAGGAACGCCCAGGTCGTGAACCAGTCTGCCCAGGTCGTGAACCAGTCTCGGGCTGTTTCCACAGGCTGTTGGGGGTCTATGCTCATGAAAGAACTAACTAGAGGAAAAGAACTCTACTACCGAATCGCTGAGGCATTTCAGATCCCGCTAGCTTAATATCTAAACCTTTCCTGGCCCTCTTTCTCCTAATGGCAGGTGTTAAGGGTTTACATGTGTGGCTTCTATAACCTAGTGACAATGGCAGAACTGTTACTCTCTTCTCTGTTTTGGAAAACTGAGGCAGAGAGTGAAGAGTAATTTGGTTAGGTTATGGAGTTCAGCCATTGAGTTTCAGCTCATCTCACAGCCTCTCTGTTCTGCTGCCTCCAGATACCACAGCCCATTTGGTCAGCAAAAGAGGCTTATACTTTATCCTTCCTTCCTTCCTTCC
>PVHY01003250.1:0-111099 GCA_004024945.1 Uropsilus gracilis
TCCCCCTTAGGTACCAATCCATTTCTCAATCTTCCCTGAACCTTTGCTGAAGCCTGGGCTTCTCCTGCAGTCGGGCTCGTCACATCTCTGCTCTCAAGGAGACATCTTTCCCAGGACAGGTATAACCTGGTAAGGAGACAGTAGGGGTCTCCTGGCATATCTAGACATACCCATTTCCACACCATCCCTAGCCCAGCATCTCAATCAAGGGAATGAGATCAGACTAGCTTCAAGGAAAGGATGATTTAGGCTGCAGCAGAATCTCCCAGAGCATTAAAAATGCAGATTCTTGGGAAGGGGCCCCTGGACATGGTGGAGGGCTATGGGTGTTCAAGTGGTAGCTGTGGAGCAGCGACACATACCTGAAGAGGTGTGAACCTGTGCCCCCACGTCATATGCAGTGTTGTGAACCATGTTGCTCTAACGGGAAACATTTATCTGGAAGTACAGACTCCTGGCCCTGCCTGGATTGTCTCACTCACAGGGCCAGGACAAGGCCTGAGAATGCACATTGGAAAGTTGCATGCTGGTCCCATCCCAGTGACTCCAATGTGCTGCAATTTCCAACCATGCGGAAGACTGATTAGAGGAAAGCAAGACTGGAAGTTAGGAGGTTGGTGTAAGCTTGCATCATGGGGGAGAGGAGGCAAAGGCCTGTAAGTATAGGTGCCACCATGGAGGAAGAGAAGGAGATGGGCTCCAGAATGGAAGGCTTGGGGAGAAACCCGGTTGGAGGAGGAAGGCAGCAGCAGCAGGAGGCTGCTTGCTAGCCTGCTTCCTGGTCAGTGCCTTTCTTTCCCGGAAGGAAGCAGCTCTTCACACATCTAGGGGAGGGGGCCAGCTTCCTCCCTTCCAGGCAGCTACCCCTGGCAGCAGTTCTCATGCTGGGGATGAGCCAGGCCCCTCCCTGGGAGCGCTCAAGTTACAGCTGTGCTCTGGCCTCAGCACAGCCTCTCCAGGGCCCCTGCCTGATAAAGTTACCAAACACGAGATGTGGCAGATTCCTGGAGGAGGACAGAGAGTGGAAACCATGGGTGAGCCCAAAGATCTGCCTTTCAAACCCCAACCCGCTGAGTGATAGCAGCTGCCCCTTACAGTTCCAAAACCTTTTTACATGTGTTTGTGACCCCAGGACTTTTTGTTTATAATGCACCTACCAGTGTAGCTTTTTATCTACCAGTGTAAAAGCTACTTCCTCCACCCCCACCCCAATCTAGTCATTGTTAAGTAGGGCTGTTAACCTTTTATTTCAGACTGAAATAATTTCTAGATATAAAATGGCTCCTTAATTTTAGTTTAACTTGAAGCTGCTCTTTTCTTACAGAGTTTTGTCCCTTTTGTGTTAACAAAGTCGAGAAGCCCTGTGTACACTCAACTACACACTCAGAAGACCCTTTGATCTGAGAAACTCACTGCAGCTATTTGCCCTCCACTGACTTTGTGTTCATTCAAAGTACCTGGTTTCCAGCCTGGCACAGAATGGAGGCCTCGTGAATGAACGCACCAGAGGCCTGGCCTCTTGAGGGCAGAGATCCTGGGCCTGCAATGTGGTGGCCTTTTGGAGATTATGGCATCCTGCCGTTGATTAAGTAGGAAATGGGAATTTGGGTCAAAGTGGTTGTCTTAACTCTCTGGGAAAAGGTATCTGTGGCAAAGCCTGTGTGTTCAGGTTTCGTTGGGAGGAGCATTTCTAAAGCATCCAGCAGGGCAGGGAAGGAAGGGAAATAGAAACAGCAGGTCACTGAGCCAGCCATGGCTTCCCCAGAAGATGCAGCCCTGGTGACAGAGGACATCTTCAAGACTGGTCCAGGGAATTCCCCTTGTCCCTATCCCCCTTCAGAATTGGGGAGGAAGGAAAGGGGATTTATCTGCTGGCTCTCTCCTGTCTCCTGTCCTTCAAAGTTTTCTCCAAGGTCTGTTCATCCACCACAGTCCTGACTTGTGTTACCCCGATGAGACACATTGCCCCCATTCAGATACAGCCAGAGTCAAGCACGATGAAATACATGCAGAAGCCATGTTCACTCAGGGAGGTCAGGGGCAGCAGCTGAAGCCAGAGGACTGGTGGGACTAGTCCAGCAAGACACATAAACTGAATTTGGTTAAGGGTTTTAAGAAACTGTGGTCCCACTAGATATCCAAATACCATTTACAACTTACTCCTTTCCCTAGATTCGCATCTGTCTTTTGCAACAGATGACAGTACAAAGGAAAGAGAATGATGAGGAAAGAGTTCCAAGGGATTCACTTTATAAACTACCCCACCTTACCTCTCTCCCACTCCCAGTATCTGCTGTGTGACCTTGTGCAGGCCTCTTAACCTTTCTGAACCAATATGGATGTTTCATGAGGGTCAATATAAGGTGAGAAGTCAATGAAATAGCAGATAAACACTTTTACAATTCTGGAGTGGAGTGCTTTACAAGGCAAGGGTGGCTGCTGTTCATATTCCCCTCTCTTACTGCAGTCCCTTATACCTTATCTGGAGACATTTCCAGCTTCTTTCTTGGACCCTCTTTGAGCTGGTCCCAGCTATGTTTTTAGCAACTTTCCCTCCAGTTCTGACCCCTTTTCTCCTTCGAAACAGTCTCTCCTTGGCATGCTCTTAGGAAGAATTCTGACATACATTTCAGGGAATCCTACTCTTTTAGCTGTAAGAGTTTGCTAGAGCAACAATTTCACAATAAGAAGCTTTCTTCTGAAACAATGAGTAAGCTTTGTGCGAGTTCCAGCGTGTCAGGAGCCATAACAAGGCTGCATGGAAAAAGCTGGCCTGTATCTTAGAGTCTCTATTTTCAGGCTGAAAGGGAGAACAGATCTCTCAATCATTTCATTGCTAAGCATTTTCCCACCTAAGCACGCTTTACTATGCATGGTCTATTTTAGCCACCAATTACTCCAACGAGTCATTTTTGGAGGGAAAGAAGTCATTTCTGTTTTTACTGTAATGGATAGAGAGGTTCAAAAAAAAAAAAATCTCAGTGATTTGCCCAAGGCCCAAACAGCTAGTCTGAGGCCAGGTAAGATGAAAAACTGTCTTCTAGTTCCAAGTGTTTTCTGTTAAACACGTGCCATTTGGTTTGGCTTGTCTCCATCCCCAGTGTTTCTTGGTGTTCAAAAGGACTTCCATCTTTGGGGAAAGTGTCCTGGTTCTGACAGGTGCTTGTGTTCTTCATCACACAATTTAACTCACCAAGAAAGTTACATCACAGAAAAATCACAGAAAAATGCAGTCAGGTGGGAGCAACTTGAGACACCTGGCAGCCTCCCTCCTGGCACTCAGTTGAGGCCCAAACCAACATTTCCCAGCTGTCTGAGGAAACACTATGGTGCTGTGACCTCAGCAGAATTCAGTGCAGAAGGTCCAGAGGTCTCCCAGCTCAACCTCTTGTCCTGCAGGTCTGGGGATGTGCTGACCCCACTGACCACTGTGGGACTTTATTTCATTTTGTTAGAGTTGTTTTACTGGTTTCTGTTTTTCTGAGGGACTTTGGCAAGGGTAATGGATTCTTGAGGATATTGGGGCTTGGGGTACCATGAACAGGAGCTAGAGAGGTAGAAAAGGAGACTGGGAGAAGAACTTCAAAGAAAGAGCAGAAATGCTAAGTGGAGTGTGACCATTATCATGTTTATGTTTCCTCTTCCTGTGAATGCTTTGGTGAAATTAGTTACTTATTTGTGCTTTTGAGGTTCATGGTGTGTGGATGGGGGTGAGGGGTGATGGCACAAATGGCATGTGACCAGCTAGGTAAGAGGTGGAAACAACAGCAACCAAAATGCTCTAGTCTTGTGTGGGTCACTCGTAGAAGGTCTCAGAGAAGAAGGGTCTGTGGCTGGTCTACATCACCAGAGCATCAGTCTCCTCACAAAAACATATTTATCAAGAATTATGTTTAAAATTTCCACATCATTCCTCTTTCAACTTAAATTCGAATCCATTTCTCCTGGTGTGACTCAAGTGGAATCATTGCTAGCGTTGCATACTTTGACTCACCAAGTCCAGAACTGTAGAAAAAGGAGTAGCCAGGAAGGAAGTAGGTGCTTAGAGTCCATGAAATCTGTGGAGCAGGTAGTTTTGGAAAATGAATCGTACCCTTACAGAGGCTGGGACGATAGCTGCAGGAAGGAGCTTTATTGTAGAAAAAATAGTAAATAATGTTCACTTGATTAAATGAATTATAAAGCTAGAAATACCTGGTCCTTCTGGTGGTATCAATTTTAATGTCAACCAACACCAATTTAAAGCTGTCCAGCGCTGACCACAGTGATTATGCATAAAGCATAAATCACTAGTGCCATTGGATCTAAAATTTGTGAGACGCCATTTAACCTTCTCAGCCCTCTCCCATGTCAGCTCGGATCTCGTATCTGTCTCTGTGGGATGACTGGACCCAGAGCCAACCTGCTTTGCCAGCAGTGAAGCGCTCTCTGCTCATTGACATTGCCCCATCTTGTTAAGTTCAGGGTATTTCGGGCAAAACAGCCCAAATGCTGTCTGCCATGACAAAATATTACAGATTGGGTGGCTTAGAAACAGTGGTAATTTACTTTACATAACCCTCAGGTTGGAAGTCTGAGATTGGGGTGCCAACCCAGTGGGATGCAGACCCACTTCTGGGTCACAGACTTCTTGTATTCACAAACAGGTGAGAACTCTGTCTGGAGGCTCTTTTCTAAGGTTGTTAAGTCTGTTGATAAGAGATCCATCCCCATGACCTAATCACCTCCCTAAGGCCCACCTCCTATTGTTATCACAATGGAGGTTAAGATTTAAGGGATGAACTTCATGGTGAGAAAAGCATTCAGGTCACAGCAGTCCTCCAATTTGCAAACCTGAACGCTTACCTCTACTCAGGGTCCCACTACACAGGTAACTAGAATTTGTGTGTGTGTGTGTTGTTAAAAATAAAAAAGCAAATATTGACCCCATAGTCATATATACGCACATATAGTTTATCAGCCTGTCAAAAAAAGTAACCAGGTCTTAAATAGCAATAATATATCTGCATTTAAAGATCACCATTTTTAATCAGCCACTTAGATGTGAAGGTGTATTTTACTTCTCATTTCACTTGACACATGAGAAAATTGTTGCAAGCTAATTGAGCTGTAAGGTGAACTTGACTGTGATAAAGGGACACAGCTCAGCAAAGACAATAAGGTTAGCTGACCCGTATCCTGTTCTCCTCTGCATGTTCTATCTACTGACCTGGTTCAGGATTCCCTCTTCATTCTCCAAAGAACTATTGGATTAGCACCAACAGGCTCCAGAATGTCTTCTGTACAGTTGATCAGGAAGAACGCCAACAAATGTGTAGAGAATGAATGAATTGAGAGAATGAATGAATTGAAAAGGACTGATTAATTTTTGAAAGTAATACCAGACAACCAACTTTGTATTATCTATCAGCCTAAATTCCTTTACCCAGTTGGGAAATGTGATAGGATTTAGGCAAGGAAAGTTTATATACGTTTCATACCATATCTGCTATTTGTTTGGGTGGCTGTTCAGTACAACTGTTGGCCCATGTTGATGCAGCATTCCATTGGCTCCTTATGGTTCTTTCTCATCAACACACACTTTCTCCATTGCCACAAAGAGAAAGAACAAGGAAGAGCAATGAGATGCTTCCACCTGGGAGTGACATGTGTCCTATTTCATTTGCAAAACCATGGTCACAGTGAACTCTAAAGAGTTAGTATGTTGATTATTACTTCCGAGAATACCCCAAACTTATGCTTTCAACAACAGTTTATTATTTCTTATAATTCTGTGAGTCAGCTGAGCAGTTCTTTTCTGGATTTGCCTGGGTTTTCTAATATAGTCATATATGGTTGGAGGATTGAGTGGACCTAAGTCCTAGATATCCATCTGTCTCACTGTTGGCTGGGTGACTTTACGCCTTCATGTGGCTTCTGTTCCTCCAGTAGGTTTACCTGATCTCCTTACACAATGACCTCAGAACCAACTGTTCTCTAAGAGGGCCTAGACAAGAAGGAGCTGCAAAACCTCTTGAGTCAGTCTCCAGAACATGGCACAAAACTGATGACATATTCTATTGGTCAAGGCCAGTTACCAGGCCACCCAGATGTAAAGCATAGGAAAACAAGGAGTTGTAAATATTGTTGTCATGTGTTTTAATCTGCTACAGCAGATTGTTCTTATTATTTATGATATGTATTTCATAAATAGTCATTGCAGTCACTGAATTAGGAAATACTATTGCTGGTAGGGGAAACATAGGACTAGGTTCCTACAAGCCTTGGGATGCAGTATTTTCATTAGTTGATGAACAATAAGAATGTTTTGATGTGTGTATCTATTGATTTTTTATTACATGTTATTGATTTACCATTGGTTTACCATACTATATAAATTTCAGTACAGCTTCATACCTCCAAAAACCTCACCACACCCACCCAAAGTTATATTGCTATTCTCTGTGTACCCATTAAAGACACCTTATTTAATATACAGTGTTGACTCATTACTATTGAACTCATGACCAACGGCACTGTAACTCATGCCTCAGTGAAGCTCATCCGATGCATATTTTCTTCATGAGGCACATCATAGCATCTCTGCTCAGGAAGAGTAGACGGTGCTCAGCCCTGTAATTGGGAATCATGTAAACAGTAAAGTCACCGACAAAAGGCCAAAAAAAGAGCTAACTAAATAACCTTTCTAAAGGCCATTGTTTTTGAGTGCTGAAATAAGGCAGCTTCTTAAATCTCAGGAGGAACATTTGTATCAAGCAACTCTTGATTTTTCACTACTCTGCACTGAGCCATTAATGACAAACACTGCAAATATTGATTTGGGGGTTACAAGTAAATGTTAACAAGTAGGTACCTTTGCAAGTACAGAATCCATAATAATGAGGATTAATCATACATAAAAGTGGGAAACAGATTGGTGAACACTGGTAATTTCTGTCCCATTCATTCACATGAAAACAGAATGAAATGAACATTTATTATATGCTATTGACTCGTTACTATTAATAGTAATTACTATAACTATATGTGCTTGTTACCATTAACTCTGTGCTTGCCTTTTGTACTTAGTTTATCTTCTAATATCATTAAAATTCATATAACCTTTATTACATATTGTTGGGTTCAGTTTACAGTATTTTGTTAAGAATTTTTTTCTGGTGATATCTCCATCCGGTTTTGGTCTCAAGACTGCTGTCTTCACAGACTGGAAAGGAAGTGCTCCCTCTATTTTTTGAAAGATTTTTTTTTTTTTTTTTTTTTTTTTTGCGACTAGGTCTCGCTATTTTTGCCTGTGGAACTGCAGGCTCCCGTTGCCTGGGGTACCACAGACTCAAGCCATCCCCAGCCTCAGCTTCCCAGGGAGCTGGGATTACAGGCGTGCACCACCACACCCAGCAATTTTTTGGGTCTAGGTCTCGCTATCTTGTCCCAAGCAGGACTCAAACTGCTATCCCTAGCCCCAGTCACTTCATAGGCTGAAGCTTATAGTCACGAGCCACCGTGCCCAGCTGTGAAGTATTGATATTAATTCTTCTAAAAATTTTTGGTAGAATTCACCAGTGAGGCCATCTGGTTCAGGTCTTTTTCTGTGTGTGTCTGGGACAGGGAAGATTTTGATTAGTAAATGAATTTCTTGTCAGAGTTAATCAGATAATCTATTTATTCTTGAATCAGTGTAATTATTTGTGCCCTAGGAACTTGTACTTTTCATCTTGGTTATCCAAATTGCTGGAAAGTAATTGCTCTTTTTTTTTGAGACTAGGTCTCACTATTTTTGCCCGTGGAACTGCAAGCTCATGTTGCCCAGGGTACCACAGACTCAAGAAATCCCCAGCCTCAGCTTCCCAGGTAGCTGGGATTACAGGCGTGCACCACCACGCCCAACAAATTTTTTGGAACTAGGTCTCGCTACCTTGCCCCGGTCGGGACTTGAACCGCCATCCCTGGTATCCGTTGTGGCTTCCTAGGCTGCCATTTATAGGCACGCGCCACCGTGCCCGGCCCTGTAATAGCTCTTTAAGTATTTTTCTTTATATCTTTTAAATTTATTTTGCTTATTTTTAATATATTTTTATTTGGGGTTACATTTTTACTCCTCCATATATGTCCCTTATGTGGGGAAATGCCTTTAGCTTTTTACATTGAGTATGATGCTGACAATATTTAAGTGGATTTTGAATCTTGTCTAACACTTTTAGGTCATCAAAAAGGCTATTTATTTCTTTATGCCCATTGTGATTCCCTCCTCATGCCTGATTTTAATCCTTTGAGCCTTTTCTTTTTCTTGGTCAATGTAGTTAAAGGTTTACCTTTTTTTTTTTTTTAACCAATTATTTTTAACCTTCACAAAGAACTGTTAGTTTTGATTTTTTTCCCCTGTTTCATTTATTCTCTCTTTTTTTAAACCAAGAAACACTGCTTTCTTTAATTTTAATTATTGGGTAACATGCATATTTTCATATTATAGAAATGGAAAGTACTTATGAGTATTTAAGACTGACACTGCTGCCATTCTTAAAATTTAAGTAGCTAGTGATAATCTAAATTTCATTTTTATTTTTGGTTTTTTAAACAGTTGATTGAATCAAGTCATTTTCAAAAAGATGGGTATTTTAGTCCTCTTCAAACAGATTCCAGTAATTTAATTTTTTCTTTTTTCTCTAATTTCTTAGGTGGAAAATGAGGCATTGGTTTCAGATCTTTCCTCTTTTTAATAAAGACATTTACAGTTATAAATTTGCCTACTAATCATTGTTTTACTGCATCCCATAAGATTTGTATGTTTGTTTGTTTGCTTTTACTTTCTGTTATATTATTCTTCTCTAACTTCTCTAATTTTTTCTCTGATCTATAAATTCCTTTTTGGTATTGGTTTCTAATTTCATTGGAGAATGTACTCTGTATTACTTCAGTCTTTTAAAAATCATTAAGTTTGGTTTTAAGGCCAAGTAATGTGGTCTGTCTTAAAGAAAGATTCACTTTAGTGGGATATAAATGTGCACTTCAGTGGAATGTAGGTGAATGTAAATTTTGCTGGGCAAAGTATACTAAATATATATTTTTTACTGAGTTAGTTTATCATGTTGTTAGATTATTCTGTTCCTAGTTGAACATCTCTTTAATTTTTATAATCATTAATGAAGGTAAGTTACTGAAATCCCTATTATTGCTAAATTATCTATTCTTGTTTTAATCTGTCATTTTTTGCTTCATATATTTTGGGGCTGCTTATAATTACCTGCAAGTGTATAATTTTTCTAATATTTTGATGGATTAAAATCATAAAATTTTATCATTATAAAATTTCCTTCTTTTTCTTTTCTTTTTTCCCTTCTTTTTCTTTAGCAACATTTTGGGGCTGTTATGAATAAAGCTGCAATGAACATTCTTATGCAGGTTCTATGTAAACATAAATCATATGTTTTTATTTTTCTGGGATAAGTGCCCAAAAGTACAATCATAGAGTCATACAGTAATTGCATGTTTAGATTTAGAAGAAATCACCAAAATGTTCTCCAAGGTAGTTATTCCCACCAGCAAAGTATGAATGAGTCAGTTTCCTTACATCCTTGCCAACAATTGATCATATCACTACTTTTTATGTTAGTCATTCTATTTTAGATGTATAGTAAAATCCCATTGCAGAAATTCAATTTTTTAAATCTATTTTTATGTTTGAAGTTTTGACTGGTATCAATTATTTGTACAGCATGCTTATATTTTTGCTTTTTAGAAGCTTCCTTAGTTCTTAACAACAGTCTGAAAGGGTGAAAAAATTCAGAGTATTTAATTTGTCGTATAATATTGAAAACTCAAACATTAGCATGATATATTCAGTATGGCTACTGTAATTAATTGACTATTACGGTTTTCATAGGCCCATTACAAGGGGAATTGTCTTGTCCACATCTTAACTATTTTCCTACATTTTAAAAATATACTTTTTGATAAGAAATTAAATAGGAGTCGTAGATACCTGGCTATTTCCTTTCCAGTTCATCCACATGAGAACTCATTTAGGTTGTTGACCTTTCTCTGATCTACAAGTTGCCTTCTTAATTACTCACCTCTTTGCAATCCAGGTCTCACTCCAGTTTCCAGACCATCATCTTTGTACCTGGAGGGAAGGGTGCAATAAAAAGGGAGTTCTAATTTATCTGGGAAGAATACTCATGTTTTTAAGAGAAGATTGAAATGTTTACTTTGAAAAATGTAGAGAACAAATTGCTTGAATCAAGTCAGGAACGCCTATCATTTCCAGTGATCTAATGTCACATTTTCCCCTGAGTGTCCTGAGTGTCATGGGGTGAGAAGAAAGCTAACAAATAGCTCACATCTCCTTGGGCTTTCTCTGGTGGGCCTCTCTGCGTGTGTACATGCACTCAAGATGCATCACATATGCATGTAATTAATGGTTTGGTGTAAAAATCCTGCCACAAACATCAATTCTATAATTATCAGAGAGTTCTAATTGGGTTCACTAGCAAAGCAACTTTTATAAAGACTATAAATAGTAAGCACCTGCTTCCATAAGCACTACAGCTATTTATTTTTTTAATAGGGGATCCTCATGTTACAAGGACATCACAGATTACTGAATAATTTATTTAATGGTAGATTATATGGGCTTCACTCTTTGCCAATGAGCTCATCCCTAATGTCTAAAGGAGATAAGGTGAGCAAGAGCTAGAGCCAGACTTGGGCAAGCTGCTTATTTTTCCTTTTTGTTAGATATACATACCTTTTAAAGCTGTTTATACATTTCATTTAATGTGACCTCAGTTGCAAAGGTCATACATACAATAGAGGCATTACTTTATTGTTGACTTTTAACTAACTCATAACAATGCATACAACCCACAACAATGAGAAACATAAAAAAGTGAATTTTAAAGACTTGGGACTGTAAGAAATTTGAACAAAGGACTGTAATATGTAGGGGTATGCATATTTTGTATAAAATGTAGGAAATAAGAAGCCAAAATTCAATAAAAGTACATTAGTTTGGAAAATGGAGATAAGGAAAAGAGATTTGATGGCGTAATTTTCTATGAACTTCTATTGTTATCTTTTCCATGAATTTGGAATAGAAATACAAACATTTGCAAGCTTATAGACCTCAGACATTTTATTTTTAAGTGTATATAGCTTTCCAGTGAGCAGAAGTAACTTGGAAGATGGGCCAGTTTTCTGTCAAATGTGATTTTGATGAAGATAAAATTTACTTTGAATTTACTAAAATTTACTACATTTGGCAAAATGTAGATGCAAAAGACTTGAGCAGACACATAAGAGGACATTATTAGAGCCAATAACTGTGATGAAAGATGCTTTGTTTTGTTCTTAACCAGGGAAATGCAAATCAAACCCACAATGAGATACTACTCTTAACCCACCTGAATGGTTTAAAATTTAAAGTTTGACAATAACAAGTGCTAATGAGGATAGAGAAAAATGGGAACTACTGCTGATAGGAATTTAAACTGAAGCTACAATTTTGGAAAATAGTTGCCATTATCTACTGGTGTTAAAGATTCACACACCCTATTCACAATGGAAGAAATGCCACTGTGGGAAAATGCCTGAGAGGGAGATGTATATGTATGTCCCCTGGACTAGAGTATGCTTATAGAAGCTTTATTCATAATAGCCCCAAGCTGGAAGCAATCCAAATGTCTGCCCAATGTAGAAAGGATAACAGGAACTACAGATACTTTCAGCAGAAGGGATGAATAATGTTGAGAAGAGGCAAGATAGAAATATATAGAATAAGGGCCTCTAGAAAGCTTACAGAAAGGCAAAACTAAATTCTATTATTTAGAAATGCATAGAGAGAATGGTAAAAAAAAATGAATAAACAAGGAAATAATAAAATTCAGGATAGCAGTTAGTTTTAGAGGAAAAAAAAGAATGTGAATATAAAGAATATTCCGAGACGTCTGGCTCCTGGAAATATTCTATTATTTCTCAGCCTTTCTGTGGTTTCATGGGTGATCACTTTGTAGTTATTCACGAAACTGGATGTTTATGTTCGGATGAACTTTCACACATATATTTTATGTTCCTCACACACACACAAGCACACTGCTGATTATAATATTTAACAATGAAACAGAGAGATCTATAAAAGCAATTCCCTAGTTCGATTTATCACCTTTAAATATTTGTTCAAAGGAGGGGCAGGGGGAGGGGAATAAAATAAATATTCAGTTCAATTGAATGACATTGAAAACAATAGATCAGAATTCTACATAGTCACCCTGGAGTACCTAGGCTACAGTGCAGGACCAGGTGCCTTCAGGCCCCCTCACTATTAGTCACCACTTCCCCGGCCAGTTCTTGGGGTCTTGGGTTCCTTTATCTGTAAATAGAATTAGACCAAATCAGAATGCCTCTATGATTCTTCTAATACATTCTTGGGACTCTCCAGGGGAATTTTACATTTCTTTTAATAATGGCTTTTTTTTTTCATTTTTACAAGAATCTATAAAACATACATATTACCTGGATTCCCCAATGTTCACCTTGGAGCTTGTGGTGCCAGCGTTCCTCTGTTTATGAGCATGTTTGGACCAGAATGTGCTGCTGTAATTGTCTCAAGCCTATAGAAGAAGATGCAGGTGACCTTACACAGTAAAGTGCTGTTGCCAGATGACCTCATGAAAGACTCACAACCAGAGTTTTCACAGGAGTTTGAAGAGACAATGCTGTGTGAGGTATGAGTCATGACATAGTGCCCAGCCCAAAGAGACAACTCGGCTCCTGAGTGACACAAGGAGGGGCAATTTATTCCACACAGTCATGCCGTCTGTCCTATTAATGTCCTTGAATTTCATTGATTTTGTGCTTGATTTGTGAAAATCATGAATCTGCTTTGATTTTGTTGTTATAGCAGAGTCACAAGCCTATAGGGTGTATGTGCTGTTTCATGTTTGAACATGGTTAACAGTCTTAAATTTTACATCAACATTGGAAATTCTCAAAATGTTTTTCTTAAGACAATACCACATGACTGGGAATTTGGAACACACTGAACTCCATGGCCTTCAGCGACCCTCGGTGATTCTGTTCCAGTTTGGAAGTTAAACCTTTTCCAAAACAAGGGGCATCCCTGATGCTGTATGGGACCCCAGCTCCTCTCATCTGTAAGCAGAGACCCTCCATGGGCAATTTTTGCCACCAGGGCATATTGGGTAATGTCAGAAGACTTTTTCAGTCATTACAACAAGAGGTAAGGGGGCCAGGCAGTAGAGGCCAGGGTGTTACTAAGCCTCCCACAGTGCCCCCAGATAGTATGCTGTAAAAAAGCCTTCCAGGCCAGAATGCAAGAGCACCCAGACTGAAAACCTTGGGCTCTGCTCTCTGCAGCTTTATCACCCCAGAATAAACTCTTAGCTATGTCTGTTCCTCACCAGGGGAAGAGAGGAATTTTCCTTCTCCATAACAGAAACAGACAAGCAAAAACAATCCTTTGAAAGGAGGCCGGTTGCACATCTAGCTTGATTTAAGAGTAGGGCATTGAGGGAGCAATCAATCATTTTACTTCCCCCACCATACCCCTGAGATGACCACCAGGTCCTCTTCTTTCATCCTGGTCAGTCATATGTACAAGCTGATTTTTCCTTTGCAAGAACCAGTTGCCTGATATTTGTAACTGGCCTCTGGAGGTAATACACTCCAAAATGATTCCCAGAGAAGCCATCAACTCTTCCAGAAGAGACCACTAGAAGCAATACATGGACAGAAATGTTAATGGGGACTTGAAGCAGATTAGAATGGTTTCAACATCTGAAGAATCTATCTCCAAGGCTGCTGGGAAATCTCCGCCATTGTTCTTGATCCCCCCATAATTCTTACGTTTGTTCATCTAGATTCAGTTGAGTATTCTCCTCATACCCACCAGAGACTTAGCTCGTGGACAGAGTCACCAGTGTCTTTTTTGTCCCTAGTTAACCACCAACTTGCCAGTCCAGTGCTTTGTCTGCGGATAACCAGCCAACTTGGTAGGTGAGCTACGAAAAACTGTGATGATAAAACAGACAAATGGGAAAAGCTGAAGGGATGATGAATGACAGTTTCCTGAATGGTGCTACCATCCTTTTCACACTCTCCTCTTATTCATGTGTTATTTTGGTGACTGGAAATTGGTCACAATCAGGCTCGTGGTGTTTGAAGCTTTCAAATCACTTTCTCCTAAGAAGAGAACCTTCCTTGATCCCAAGACCAACATAGGATGTGTTCTCACTCACTGGATCTAGGCAGATTGCCTGATTGCCTGAGGTGAGACAGGACAGGGGTTCTAAGTGGCCTCAATCTCTCTCGCATGGCCTGCTCCCACCACACTCACATGGGGTCACCGAGACCGCTGTGGAC
This sequence comes from Uropsilus gracilis, assembly GCA_004024945.1. Classification (NCBI taxonomy): domain Eukaryota; kingdom Metazoa; phylum Chordata; class Mammalia; order Eulipotyphla; family Talpidae; genus Uropsilus; species Uropsilus gracilis. The sequence continues at coordinate 14,374 of PVHY01003250.1, forward strand.
AAGACTCCCTTCATCCCTGACAACCACCAACACCAGGCAGCTGCTGACCCATGACTGGAAACCTCACATCCTGCCTGAAACCACCACCCTTCCTGCCCCTCTCCCCTCCTTTCTAAAAAGAAACAAGAATCCTCTGTGTAATGTGTACTCTTTCAAAGACTTAGCGGGGGCACCGTGCCTTAGGTACCACCCACATGCCTGGGGTGTTGCAGTTGGGCCCCTGTTCCCTATACTTTATGGGGCTGCCCAGATCCCAATGGAGAGGAGGCTGGAACTGCAGTGGTCACTTGACATGACTGGAGAACACAGGTATCTTCATTTGGTGCACACAACAGGCAAGGCTCTCCTTGTGGCTCTGTGATTGACACTGTCCTCCTCTGGTCTCTGAGGTGACAGCTCTCCTCCAGGAGCTGGGGCCTGCTCACATGGTGGGGCATGCTCAATTCAGGGCAGTTCACCTGAATGGGAACACTCACCATGTCTAAGGAAGACAGCGGCATCAAAGGCCAGAGAAGCTGAACATCAGGTATAGAGGATGAGGTCAGACCCTATAAGAAAAGCCCATGGTGGGGTCAGAGGTCAGAAGAGTGACAGCACAGCAAGGCAGGTTGTAGGAGGCAGGTTGGCAAGGATGGTGCAGGTGGAGTCCAAGAGGAACACCAGGTTGAGGCCCACTTTTATGGCATCTGGTGATGTTTTAGATCTGGAGTAGAATGAAGAGAGATTGGCACCTGACAGCACTGAGGCAACAAGGTGAAGCAATCCTTCCCATTTAAAAACTGTGATGTTCAGAAGGAAGGAAAGGAGAAGTTGTGATTCTTCCCTCACTTTTACCCAAAACAGGGGTGACTTTAGGTCTATCTGAGACAAAGTATCAGGCCAGCCCCCAGGTCAAGGTGGTGGTTTCAGACAGGACATGAGTCTTCAGGCCTGGGTCATCAGCTGCCTGGTGTCAGTGGTTGTTGGGATGAAGGGAGTATTGTCCACAGCAGCCTCGGTGACCCATGTGAGTGTGGTGGGAAGCACCCCTACACCTGGAGCCAGCCAGCGCCTAACTTTAGCCTCTGCTGAGCAGATGCAAAGCAGGAGCCAGCTGCCTACAGCCTCATCCGGGCCACTTGTTTTTCATACTGCACCTGTGGGGATTTGCATGTTGAGGAGCTGATGCTGTGTTCTGAGGCTGAGGACATCTTACCCTCTGCGCTAGGCCTCCTGGTTCCTTGGTAGCAGCAGCAAGCTCATTCCTGCCCTCTCCTTTCATAAGCAAAGCTGCATTTCCTGCACTTCTGCCCTCATGGGTGGGCCCTCGGTGAGAAACAGCCTCTCCAAGCTCCGAGTTAGGAGTCACAGGCAGAGGGAAGGGTACTGAGACCAGACTTGTCACTGTGAGATGTGGTAGCTGCTGTTCAGTTGCAGATGATCCCCCTCCCCCTCCCCCTGGCTGCCAGTCTTTTGTTCTTGTCATGGCGGATTTGTTCTGTAAACAGAGGTTGGACAGAGAAAAAGCAAAGAAGAAAATTGAGAAAATTAATAGTTCTGGTTAAAGGTCTGGTAGGGAAGGAACTTAAAACCTATTTTCTTGAGATATCAGTTATCCCCTGCACTCACTGGCCCCATAAGTGAATGCTGAGTACAGGCATAAAGGTATTTCATACCCATTTCCCAGTGCATTTCCAGCTTGAAAGCTGGTGAATCCTGAGGTGAGGATGCCCCGCAGGGCCCCAAGCCTGGCCTGTGGGTCTGGAGGAGCAAACCCTACTATTGAGGGGGTTGGGATTGGAGCTGTGAAGAGTCTGTGTGGTGTTTCCTTAGCACATGGAAAAGACCCAGGAAAGGGCTGTGGGAGTGTAGATAGTGGGAGAGAAGTGTCTCTTCCCGTGTCACACTCTGGGAGATGGCCAAAACCCAGAAGTTAGCCCCAAGGGATTACCATATTTTGGAGGAGCAGCAAGGGACAGAGCTGAGCGGTGGGAAGAGACAGTGAAAGCCTCAAGTGCCCCTCTGTCAAGGGACGTGGATCTGGTGCCAGGACCAGAGGTCTCAGCTCGCATCTCCTTCCTTTCATATTGTTCTTCCTCTTCACTGGACTTTCACTCAAAAGGAGCTGCAGAGATGGCTGCACAGTTCCAGAAAGAGTTTCGGTGGCAGCACGTAAGTCAGGAGGCTGTGAACCTGTGGGAAATGTCAGGACAGGTGCAGGAAGAGGAAGCAAATCTCTTCTGAGTAAGAGCGGCTAAACTAAGCTGTAGGAGTCTCTGAGACGGGCAGCACAATTATTGTGCCCGCCCCTTCATCATCCAAATTTTGCCCTGCCCAAAATGAGTCACCCAAACCACTGACCTTTCAGAAGAGCCAGCTCTCCCTGTCAAGAGGGTGACAATGGTTGTCCTGGGTCTGAACCATTCTACAAGTAGAAATCACAACCAATTTAATACAACACCCAAACTGACATCGTTTTGGTTTAAGATTGACAACGATCTGGGAGTTACAATTCAGGGCACCCTCATCAGTTTTAATACTCACACTGAGTGTCATGCAAAAGAAACGAAGCCCTGACAGCTTTGACAGCGTGAGCAGCCTGGGAGCTGCCCATCATTGACCACCCCCCTTCCAGAACCACTAGTTCAGTGAGTCCTTGACTTTTGAGGAATTTCCATCTAAGTCCTCCGAGGAGCCTCACCCGTAAGCCAGTGTCCCCCACCAGCATGCTCGTTGCTAAGATCTCTGACTTTGCTGATGGGAGGACTTCAGTGGTAGGGCCAGGAGTGAACACATGCTCACTGCCTTAGCCTCTTGTTCACGTGTAGTGCAGGGACACAAAGCACTTGGTGACAAAGAAACACCCAGAGTGATGGATTCAGTGACACAGCTCAGACAAAAGACTGGCCTTTTGCTTTGTATGGACTTGGAGTACCAACTTAATACAATTGGCCCAATGACCTTGTTGTTCCTTGATAAAATGGATTTCCCAGAGAGTCATAAATCTAAGTGACAAAGGCAACTAGCACACATAGAGCACCTGTGATAGAGGAGACTGCGGGCCAGGTGGGGGTACCTGAGGACAGCAAGCTTGGGCCTCCTGGTCTGGGGGTGAGAAACAGAAGGTAGGCTGTCTGCCTATCTGTCCTACCGAGAAAAGCAGAAAGGGTAATACAAGGATAGCAGTATGAAAGCAGATCATACAAACCCGAGTACTAAGTACATACCAAGTAGTATGACTTTGTTCCATAGTCCAAGAATGTGGAGAAGTTGAGCAAAACAACATTTCACATTAATGTGGTGTTTGGCTGCTTTCATCCATGTGCTGAATTTGATGCTCACCACAACCTCCGATGTCTTTATTTTGCTGATGGAAAAAAAGAGAGAGAGAGAGAGAAAGAGCTGAAATGATTTCTTGAAAGCTATACTCATTCTAAGGGACAAACCCTGAATTAGAGTCTAGGTTTTCTAACTTTAAATTTAGGATGCAGGCTGGGCATGGTGGTGCATGCCTGTAAGCGACAGCCTAGGAAGCCGGGGCCGGGGCCAGGGATCGCGGTTCGAGTCCCACTGGGGGCACATAGTGAGACCTAGTTCCAAAAAAATATAGCTGGGCGTGGTGGCACGCGCCTGTAATCCCAGCTACCTGGAAAACTGAGACAGGGGATTGCTTGAGTCTGTGCTACTCCAGGCAACGTGAGACTGCAGTTCTACAGGTAAAAAATAGCTAGTCTCAAAAAATAAATAAATAAATTTAGGGTGCTTCCAGCTATGTTGGTGGTTTTTTGAACTCTGTGTCCCGCAGAACATCCTCAGAAGAAGGGGATCTTTCCAACTTTATCTATTGGTATTCTACTCAAGATTTTGTTTGTAAAAGAAAAAGTGAGGGGAGGCATTTCAAATTGGCAGAAATGTCCCTGTACTTCACTAGGAACCTCTGGTGGTGGTGGTGGGGGGGGTTAGTCACAGGACGAGGATGCCTCTCAGAAGGTATGTAAGGAAAAGCAGGGTGGAGATACCAGATTCTCAGGCCAACTTCCCACAGGCACACACTTCTAGGCTCTTTTCTGAGAGAAGAAGAAAAGAGTTGAGGCTTGTCAGTTTGGGGAAGTGCTTCCAGTTCTGTGGATCTTATCCAGACAAATCTCAACAGACTCTGTGTCACATACTCCCAAGCTAAACCAGTTACTATAGCCCTGTGCCTGGCAAGCCATACTTCCAGATTCCTTCATGCCAGGTCTTCAGCGAAATGCATGAAGGCTTGGCTGATGCGAGACATCACCTGTTCATGATACCAGGCCACCTAGTTTTACCCAGTAAGCCTGAACCCTTAGCCCTTCCAACAGTTTGCCCCTTTCCTCTGGTCTCTTCTTTCTTCTTGCCCTGCCTGTTCTCTTACTGCTATATCTAATCTTTCCAGGAACCATACATTACACCTGATGGTTTCAGCTTCTCTCAACAGGATCTGTTTAGAAACAGCCTCCTACTCTCCCCAGCTTTCCAGATGGCAAATATTCTGGCTTACCAATGGCTTCCCAGAGTTGTGTGTAATCAAGGCAAATCATGGATGGTTTGATTGGACTATTTAAAAAGCTGATTGCTTTAGGTAAAGACTTGTCTGAGATCTGCCTTGGCTGGTCATTCCAGTTGATGGACCTGAATAAATTATTTTCTTTAGACTTAAAAAAAATGCTTACAGCTTGTTTTTGTAATTTGTTTTCACAACTCACTCCTTAAACTGTGTGTGACAGAAATAATTCCAACAGTTTTGGGTTCAAATTTCCATTTGCATTTACCAACTGTGTGTTCTTTTTTTTTTTTTGAGACTAGGTCTTGCTGTTTTTGCCCATGGAATCGCAGGCTCATGTTGCCCGGGGTACCACGGACTCAAGCAATCCCCAGCCTCAGCTTCCCAGGTAGCTGGGATTACAGGCATGCGCCACCACACCCAGCTATTTTTTGGGACTAGGTCTCACTGTGTTGCCCCAAGTGGGACTCAAACCACGATCCCTAGCCCCAGCTGCTTCATAGTCTGAAGCTTACAGGCATGAGACACCGTGCCCCCAACTGTGTGTTCTTAAACAAACTACTCAAACTGTCTGATCTTTCTTCTTCTCATTTATATAGAAGAGAGAATACTGACTACTTTATAAAAGTTTTTTTAAGTGAAGAATAAATGAGGTAAAAAATCCTCTGAGTACTTAGTATAGAGTCAGAGTTCATTAGATCCTAGCTTCTCCTTCCTCCTGAAGGATGAAAACTCAGGCTTGCCCAAAATTCTAGTACAAAGGCTGACACATAATATCATCTCAGTAAATTTGTCATGATAGTATGGATGAATCAGGAGTGAATTGAGAGGGCATATATGAAATTGAATGAACCAGCCACCTAAATATTTGCCAAAACGTGTTGAGTCCCACAAAAAAATAATAGTATTAGAGTTGGAGAAGTAAGAAATGTATCCTTGGAGGTATCAAACGATCCAAATGTTATATAAATATATTCATCTAAGTGTCAACCAAGGGGATTGAATATATTAACTAATGTGACTTAATACTGTAAAATTCTATGCACCCATTTTAAAAGACATATTTATAGTATCATTCTGTAAAAATACCCCAAATATATATTTAGATAAAATGGTGTCAAGTTGCTCTTTTGTAAAATTATCTGCTTATCAGTCTTTTGGAAGAAAGTGCACAAAAGAATATTAACAGATAATGGTTAACTCTGGGGGTAGGTTTATTCTAACTTTTATTTTAAATATTATACTTTCCAGCAGTTAGATATTTTTTTAATCAACATCACTCTTATAATTAGGGGTAAATGGTTCTTTTGGAAAACCAAAATATGTAGGTCAATAACAATCAGAATTTGGGAGGTTGTGAAGGTCAAAATACTTCTTTAAGTTCTTTTAGACTCCAAGGAACATGTATTTGAAAGGATAATGTGGGAAGATTTTTCTCTCTCTGAGAAGGTCACATACTTCCTCAAATCTTCTGGTTCCTTCAGTAAATCATTTTTAGAGGCAGTTCTTCCTGAGTCTTTGGGATGATCTTCCCTTTGTTTACATTCTGCTGATATATTTCATGTGTTACTGCTCCATGTTGGCAATAGCTAGAGATGGATCTGCCTATAGGAATGATACATTCCTTCTGCTACATCTTTGTCCATGTGGCAGGATGGCACCATCCTGATGGCTTCAGAGCTGCTAATCTGTACCACAAAGAGAAAATGAGCACTGTGCTCTGTGGTCTGTAGGTCATAAATTCCAAAGATGCATTGCCATTGCCTCATCAGATCTGCCAGATGTCTATCCCTTACCCAGTCACTGTTGCAGGGGGTGACAGGGCTGTATAATTGGCCCAGTTTATGGCCCATCCGCATTCTCAAGTCCATCGTTGTGGCCCAGGGGGCAGAGTGCAATAATGAATGGGTTGAGAAATGATGGTCCTCTCCTCATGTGCTTCTCTGCTGCAAACTGTTATTTCCTCAGTAAGGAAGAGAGGACAGAAAGTCCTGGGTGTGTTGGTTTAGTTTCTAATTTCAAAGGAGAGCAGAGGATGACTGGAGGTAGAGGGGAGGCCGGTATGAAATGGACAGTTATCAGAATCAGAAGCAGTGAGTTCCTCTGTCAAGGCCCCAGTGCTGGTGCAGAGTGGATTCATCCGAGTCCTTACAGAGCTTCACGCTCAGCTCTAGGGCTTAATGATGTTTGGATAGAAGTCGCATCTTTTGTGGTCATCATTACCTTACCTCTCTACCAGGGCATTTTCCATTACCTTCACATCAACAAGGAGAGAGAAGTATCTCTGCTAAAGAATGGTGGGTTTTCTTTGCTTGTCTTGCATTAAGATACCAGGAATTCAATAAAATATTCTGTAATCTCACCCCTCTGTACTTTTCTTGCTTTATTTACTTGCTTAAGAGATGGTCATTTAATTTCTTTCCAGAATAGAGTGACTATGTCTAGGAAAAAATCGCTTGTAAATATAGCTGGATCTCTGGGATATCAACAACTGTTCCAGTTCATTTTGGAATCAGTTACTATGCTGGAGTGTGAGCTCCTGTTGGTTTAGAGCTAAGTTTTTGTAAGCTCTGAGCCCCAGCTCCTAATACAGGGTTTGTGCCTGCTAGAAATTCAGAGATTAATGGTACTCTAAAGTCTTATGATTCATTCATTTTTCAAATGATATTTTTTACTTACAATATGTTGGATTATAACACTGTCTATCATTTAAGGGCATGGGTTTACACCTTTGCAAATGTAAATTATCACATTATGGTTCTTTCTTAGCATAGCTGCTTATTTGGGTTTCTGTTACTATTTTTTCCTTCTCCCTTATCTTTTTTCTATCACTTAAGGATGTCACACACTCTCCCAAATCCCATGGTTCCTGCAGCAAATCACTTTCAGAGGCATGCTCGTCCTCTAAATCATGGTTCCTGCAGCAAATCATTTTCAGAGGCATGCTCTTCCTCTAAATCCTCGGGATGATCTTCCCTTTACTTTGTTTACCTTTCCCCTATGTAGTTAAGTTTTTACCTCTAAACTTATCATTGGCTGAGGTAAGATCTACCTTCATATCAACAGAGAGAATCCTCAGACTGTCCTGAGTTTGGTTCACGGGCATCTGACATTGATTGGATCCTCTCTTCAGTTCTATAGATGAAAGCTGATTTATGAGGACAACTCCCAATCTACTGTGGGCAACCTTCTTATTCTTTCAGTGGAATTAATCAACCTTTGAGCAAAAACATTGCCTATTTCCTCTTGCCCCCCAAACAGTATAACACAGATGAGATTTTATTTCCAAGACTACAAATACATTTTAGTACAGCATCATTTGTCTATAAAAAGTGACATAAGCTGGGCGTGGTGGCATGTGCCTGTAAACTTCAGTCTATGAAGTGGCTGAGGCTGGGGATCATGGTTCAAGTCCTGCTCAGGGCAGCACAGTGAGACCTAGTCCCAAAAAATAGCTGGGTGTGGTGGTGCACGCCTGTAATCCCAGCTACCTGGGAAGCTGAAGCTGGAGATTGCTTGAGTCTGTGGTACCCCAGGCAACATGAGCCTGCAGTTCCACAGGTAAAAATAGTGAGACCTAGTCTCAAAAAAAAGAAAAGAAAAGAAAAGAGTGACTTAACTTATCTCATAATAGCCACTCTAGTGAGCATGCATTATAGCATATTTAATAATCATGGAGCATAGAGGGGAACATAGAGGAAAGGAAGTGTCCTTCCTTTCCTATTTAGTGTAAAAAAACTATGTTATGAAAAAATACACCAAAAATTCTGTTAAGCTTGGCAATGTGCATCCCCATTTCCATGACCATTTATCCGTTTTCTATTATTATTCATTATTTACTTTGCTTCTCAGTGTGGCGAAGCTAAATTAGTTTTTAGTTGCAAGTAAAGGGATATGCATCAACAATGCCTTAAATGATAAGGTTTTTAAAAATGAAATAAAAAATCCAAAGGTATGGTCTTGTCAGGAACAGTCTAACTCAACTGTGTCATCAAGAGTTGAGGCTCTTTCTTTAAGCCTCTCTGACTTACTAGGTGAATTGCTATATATCATGCTTCATGGACCTTCTAGATAGAAAGGAGGTAGTTTTTCTTCACCTCTGTCCCTTTTATCAGAAAAACAAAATATTTACTGAAGAAAAACCACAGCCAATTTTCATTTTCTGTCTCATTGGTCCCAGTTGGTAATATTTCAAGGGAGTTAGAAGGGATGGGAAAAGGTATATTATACAAAGATAAATAATAGAGCCATGGCTAGATAGACTGAGCAGACTTTATCATTCTTAGTTCATACCCTGGGTCAAGGCACATTGCTGTCACACACTGCTGGTCACCACCACCATCCAAACAAAATTAGTTGTTCTGTTAGCAGCAGTGAGGGCTGACAGTCAAGGTCAACCATGACAACATTATTTTTAGTTGCATTTATGGCAGTTATAGAACTGCTCTGTGCTTTTGCAAGATAAATGTACTTTGAATATAATAAGAAAATATGTACTTTTCATCACTGATAATGAATATAGAATCTGTAAAACTGAATATTACCTACTATAGAACAATGACACTGATTTACTGAATGCAAAAGAACTACAGAAAAATCAAATCAAATAATGTCTGTATCTTCAACAACAATACGTCAATTTTGGATAGAGAATATAAGAAATTATAAACACCATTTAAACTGTTCAAATATCTCTAAGCAAATAAATTCAGAGAATCACATATTTGGAGAATCCTTTCTAGACTGTATCTCTAGTCAATCCAATGTAAAAGGTATTTCTTGGTTTACTATTTCCTCCTCCCAAGAAAAGAGAGAAGCCATTGCCTACTCCAGTTTCTTCCCCCTCCCACTGGGTCTTTCAAGCTCATCCCTTAGTAAAGCTTCCCGTATTTTGGCATTAGAGATCTTCTCTCAGATGAAAGACAGAGTTAAGATGACCTGCTGCTTCTACTTGCCTGGACCTGAAACTTTTGAAGGCGGTAGTTGCAGATGATCCAGGCTCCTCATTTCCCCCTTTCCCTGGCTGTCAGCCTTTTGTTCTTGTGGTGGCTGATTAGCTCCCTAAACAGAGGTTAGAACTTTTAGTGCTGAATGCCTGCCTGTGCAGGCAAACCAACTGGTCACAGTGGGGGTAATCACTGATGAAGAGATGTGTGGAGAAGGAATTTGAGAAGAGTGAAGGAGAGGGAGGAACTTCTGGAATCCAACATCATTCTGGGAGACGCAAATTGACTGATGGTTTTTGGATCTGATGATGGAGGATTTCACTCTTCGTGACAAAGTGGCTGGAACATTGTCAGTTGCCCATATGTCTGTTTTCTCTTTCTGCTTCTCTCCCTTGAGAACAAACTCAATTTTTCCCTTTAGCATTAACTAAACAAGCTAGTCACATTCAAAATGTGGAGATGAACGTTTAAGTATATCCAGGCAGCCTGGCTAGTAATTTCCTCACAAATCCCAAAATTTCATCGGGGTAGCTCTCTGCATTTCTCCCCATTATGTTTCATCTGGTGCTTTGAAAGAAACCCTGGCTGAGGTCGCAAAGGGGGACAAAGTCACCCTCTTCTGAGAATGGAGCTATTTCAACTCACAGGCCCCTGGTAGAAGCATTTCCTAATGAAAAGAACAAAAGAAGATTGGCTCACAGTGAGCAGCAACAGAATGTTCCAAGAGACAGAGAACAGTTTCTTGGGACATGGGAATCTGAGTGACTGGATTGTATTCAAAGAAAAATACCCCCAGAGTGATAAAGAGCAAATCCTGGGCCTCAGAGGCATTCAAGATTCCATATTTTGAAAAGGGGGCTGGGGTTCCTGCCAAGACTGGGATGTAAGACACCAGGATGAAGGACATCAGGCATCGTTGCTTCTCCCTTCCTTGAGCAAGGCAGATAAGAGAGGCTGTGATGACCAAGAAAGGAAAAAAATGGAAGTACAGGGTATGTGTTTGTTTTTCTAACAAAAAGAGAACGCTCTCTGAGTTCTTAGTCCGGAAAATGTTGTTTTAAGAAGGAAACAAGGAAGAGGAAGAAGAAGGTGTCTTTTGTTGTGCCTAGCACTGTCCTTTGCTCTAGGTTCCCAGGTCAAGGCAGGCTAATGGATCCCTATGGTCAGTCTTCCTTAACACCTGGATTCTACTCCTGCCAGCACTGTGATCTTCAAGCTCAAGTCTATCACATATACGCTTTCCCACTGATTTTTTCTGATTTCCTCTCCCATCCCCAAACTGTACATCTTACCAAGAATGAGTGATTTAAAGAAATTGGACAATTTTATAAAATGGACATTTCTATTTAATTTTTTTATTGAAGTATCATTGGTTTACAATACTGTCTATGACTCAGAGGTATAGGCTCACACACTTCAGTTACATGTTGACACTGTACCACTACCAAGGCTCCCATAGTCCTCCACTAGGTAACACTCGGATCCTCCAGTCTTTGCTCCCCCATTTTCCACCCCACTCTGGTAGCCTGAAATCTGTAGCTAGATTTCCAGGGTTAGTTACTGGTTTTGTTTCTCTGTATCCCACATATAAGTGAAACAATGTGGTATGTGTCTTTCTACTTCGATTTATTTTGCATAGCATAATCCCCTCCAGTTCCATTCATGTTGTTGCAAACAGCCAGAGTTCATCTTTTTTTTTTTTTTAATAGCTGGGTATTGTTCCATTGTGTGTGTGTGTGTGTGTGTGTGTGTGTGTGTGTATCAGATCTTCTTAATCCACTCATCTGTCACTGGGCACTTAGGTAGTTTGCATCACTTGACTATTGCAAACTGCAATCAACACAGGAATGAATCTACCCCTTTTGAATTACTTTTTTCCACATTTTGGATAGATAACTCAGAGTGAGTAGAGCTGCTGGATGATAGGATAGAGCCATTTTTAATATTTTGAGAACTCTCCATATTATGTTCCACAGGGGCTGTACCAATGTGTGTTCCTACCAGTAAAGCTGAACTTTGTGCTTTGACTGAAAAACGGTTGGAGATAAAACATTCATCCTGAGAGTGGGAGAAAATAACAGGAATTGCAGGGATTAGCTGTAGGGCTTTAACATTTCCCACATCTAACAGTAGATAGACATCCCCTGATATCTTCTCAAGAAGATAAGGGGAAAAAGAAGTTCACAACACATTAAAAATAAACAAATAAAAAAGAATTAAAAGCCAGATAATTGGGGTGAGATCAAAGAAAGTCATTGCACACAAGCAAAACAAGAGTGTGATTTACACACGCACCTGTGTGCTCCATTGCAATTGCAGGTTTGGTCAGTCTCATACATACAGATGTTTTCTTTTCGATTGATTGCCCATATCAGGGTGGCCATTATGAATAGGGAAATTACAGAAACTTTTAATTGGGGCATATTCCTTTTGACTGAACTAGCACACCCATAGATTGAAGATCAGCCTTAATAAGATTTCAGTGATAGGCAAATAGGAAAGACATAGAACAGAGAAAATCTCAGTGTGGGGCATTGTTTGGGGTATCATTATTTGCTAGGTGGAGTCCCTGCTTGGTGGGTACCTTATGTGTTTGCTGATTAGATTGATGCGGGATACCATAACAGCCATTGGAAATGGATTAGATTCCTTTCCTTAGAGAAAATCCTTTCACTGGTACCCCTTAATCATGTTATTCAAGTTGCTTGCCTTCAGAGACTGCCACAGGGTATGTGTTTGAGTAGTGAAACCAGCTGCAGTTTTATGGTTAAATCCTTTTAAAATTATTTCCTCCTGGTAATTAGAACACTATATTGATCTCTATTCTTTCTTCCTGCTTTATTTACTAATGATTTTAAACATAGCTGACCACTTCTCTCTTATGATCCCCAATCCAAAACCCCTGTGACAGCTGAGAGCACTCTAAGGACAGATGTAAAGGGTCCTCGCTCAATATCCATAGGTTTATGGAAACTGCAACTTTAAGCTAAGCAGCATAGAAAGAGAGCAGACCCTTATAAACCTTTGTTTCATTCCATATGAAGGTTGGTTTCTTCTAATCAACACCATCAGAAAATGATGCTAAATGTTATTTGAGGACCTGCATTACTTTAAAAATGCTTCCAGGCCACATGCTGTCATGGTCTCTAGTCCCTGTGCTTCAACCTTAATAAAGGGGTCCTGATGACAGACCTAAAACTCAAGCATATCATTCCCAGAGAGGTGGAAAATGGGGACCAGAAAGAAAATCATCTGTTCAATATTAGGGAGTAAAGTGGCAATTAAGTTGAACTAGAGAATGGAATTGACTGGATCTAAGTGATCTTTCTGAGAGCCACATTTTCAAATTAACTTAGAATATATTGAATAGTGTTAAGTGACTATGTTATATTGAATTGTTTTATGTATGCTTGTTAATCCTATAAGGTGAATATAAAAATATATATAGTACAGGTATAAATCACTCAATATATTGAATTTAACTAGGAAGACTCATTGGAATAGCTAAAAATTTGACAGTACATGGAAAAATTGCTCTGCTATGCCTCTTTTTGGATGAGATTCAGGAGTCATCAATAGTCTCCACTCCTGTCTCCAGATACAATCAACAGTGAATTTAGCAGCTGCTCTCTTATTATAATTTAGCTACTTTATTTCTATTTTAATCAGAGTAGATTACTTTTGACCACACAAGCACCTCCAGATACAATCTCACATTATGACCTTTTCCAAATGGTTCCTTCTCTTCATTTTATGTTTGTGAAAAGCTAATTTATCTTGACCATTATTATGCTAATTGCATAAGTACAAGTTGAGGATTTCAGGCAATTTCTATTATAAGAGCTCTTGAAAGACAACAGAGAATAAAATGTCACAGATGTGTAATTAGGGAGATGAAGAAACCCTTTCCCAGGTATCACAAATGTATTTTAAGTATAGAAATTTTGATCTAAGTATTAATATCTCTGTATTTTGGCCCCATGGATCCTTTTGGTCCTTTTGGTCCCATGGACCCTTCAGCTCCACAAAGAAAGATCTCAGATGCCTACTGGGGGCAGAAAGATAAAGTAGATGGCGAAAATAGTCAAGAGTTAAGAGTTTACTTAGGAATAGTGTGAGTCAGGACCTTGGAGATCTAAACCTGGAAGCCCCAGCACCATGATGAGAAATGATGTTCAACAGGGCTAAAAGCCAGAAATCTGAACTTGAATAAAGTATCCTTATTTTCAAGTGACTCTAATTTTTTTTTAAATACTGAGCTTGATCAGATAGCATTTATTCAACCACAAGATCAAGTAGACTGCCATTTTGTGACACCCCTGCCCCCACTCCATCCAAAGGTCATTTGAGGAGCAAGACGCTTAGAAATGGCTTATAGATTAGTTGGATCATCCACCAGGTGGCAGAGAGATGTGAATAATCTATCTAGCTGTCAACTTCTTCAGAGTTGAAGATTTCTTTGCGTCCATCTAGAATTTTAAGCAACAGCTGTTGAGTCCTCTGGCCTCATCAACAACCACTGCTTCCTAAATCTTAAAGCAGCCCAGCACTAAAGAGATCTCCTCCTCCTTTCTTATTGTTATTAAGCACAGGAAAGGTGAAAGCACAAAGCCTACCATACCACAACCCACCACTAACTGTCTGGCACCCCACCCTCACCCTAAGGGTCATTGGAGGGGTCAACTCATGGAGCATAAAAGGCAAGTAACCATCTACTTCCTGCTTTCTCTGAGTGTGAGGGCCCTTGGTATAAGGTGGAAAGTCAATGAAAATGAAGGAAATTCATGTGCTGGGGTTGGTTTCTGCTGTAACTAGAAGCAAACAGGTATTCTGGGCAGAGGTAGTTTAGTGTCAAGATTTTGTATTATCAAGGTCTGCCTGAGGATAATACCTTTGTTGGAGGCCTGAGCTCTGATCCCCTGCCTAGCTTTGCTCTTTTTGTGCCAGTAATTGACTGTCTCCCAAGAGCTGAGCTCCTCCTATTGCTCTGCCTAATTTGAGCCTTTAACATCATCACTCACATCTCAACACACACAGCTCCACCCCTGCCTTATACTCAACAATGTCTTCTTCTCTGTCTCCATGTCTGTCTTGGCTCCAACTTCTCTGGACCCAGACTTACCCTCTGATCCCAGCTTCCCTCAGGCTTATACCATCCTGCCTGCTCCACTCTGAGTCCAGACCCTGGAAGCTGTGCTGCTGGGACTGTCCTGCCTCTCCCAGAGCCACCGTGTCGCCTTCATCATAGTCCCTTATGATTTGACCTGAGTCCATGGGGGCTCCAGCAAATGACCAACCTCTTCAGGTATTCAGCTCACTGAAAGCTCAAAAGTTAAATGGGATGAAGTATTTGTTACCTAAAATGACATGATAAATTCATCTAAACTTCAGTGGCTTAAGAAAACAAGCTCTCATTATCTTACAGATTCTGTGGGTTTGGAATGCTGCATAGCTAAGTCCTCTGACTCAGGGCTCCCTGAGGCTGCAATTAAGGTGACACCAGGGTTGCAATCATTTCAGGGTCCAACGTGGCAAGGACCTGCTTTCTAGACCACTCAAGTGTTGTTGGCAGGATTCAGTCCTTCTCTGAATCCTAGAATAAGAGCCTCAGTTGGAATAAGTGCCCCAGTTGCTCACTGCCTGCCAAATTCTCCCCACAGGGCAGCTTACAACGTGGCCACTGGCTTGCCAGTTCTAAGAAGAGAGGGCAAACAAGAGGGACTCAGAACCTTTGTGACATCCTATAACCTTTGCTGTGTTCTGTCCCTCAGAATTGACCCCAGGGAGGGGTGCACAACAGGCAGAAGTCTTTGGGAGCTATTTAGGGGCTACTTAGTACAGAATTATGTCTCAGCCCCACCCCTGACACTCAGATTCAGGGTATCCTCTCCCCAAAGAGGGAGGCATTCTGTTTACAACCCTAACCAACAAGAACATCAACCCCCAAATGTCTGAATAACTCTTAACACATTCTTTATCTGGATTAACCCAACATGAAAAATGTAGTCAAATAGGGGGCAATTGTCTTAACTGCAAGAGTTAATCAGTGGAAATGTGAGCACAGGGTAGAAAGAATTAATTTTCCCCCTTGACCCAAGTCACTAGTCATTGGTCACCTTTCACACAAACTTTTTTCCTATAAATAAAACCTAGATAAGAGTCAAATATACGCAACTTTCATGGTTCCCTGAAGGTATGTTTTTCCACAGACATTTCCAGCTGAAGATAAGGACCAGAAGATGCCAGCACTGGGAACAAAAACATTCTTGAGGATGGACAGACAGACACACACACACGCAAATACAGATGACAATACTAAATAACTTTACCTCAATATCTCCTCTCTGAGGTAGTTTTTTTGGAAGTGGGAGTTTTGCTGCTTGCTTTTCTTACCACAAAGAAATAAATACTTGTCCTTTGTGCAAAACATGATTGTGATTTTATCAGCCTACCTAGAGAATGGACCCATTTAATTCAGTTACAGAAAGATTCATTTGCTCTATTTTTTTGTGGCGTCTATCATTGAAGAATTCTGCTGGTATACAAATATGTTTTTGGAGTAGAAAGGGAAATTATGTCTTTGTTAAGCAAAACCAAACACACTGGAACCATCTTATCCAGAGAATCCAGGTTGATCTAAGGCAAGTCCTGAAATACTAGAGGAGTGTCACAGTCTAAAGCCACACCTGTACTCATTTCTCTCATTTTCTTTGCCAAGCAATGGAAGTCCATGAGTTTTTTCCAGAACTTTTCAAAGTACTTGTGTTTTCTCTGGTATAATGTGACTTTGTTATAGTATCTAAAATTAGTATGTGTTAGACTTTGATCCGCCTCAAGTATGGAGAGTCATCTAGGTCTCCAAATCCTAAGGACTGTTGAGTTAAATGACATGATCCCCCCTCAAACACTTGCAGAAAATACAAATTGGTGTTGTTACCTCCACCTATCACACAAGAGCTTTGTAAATCACCCATGAGTTATTTATTAAAAATCTGTTTAATCAGGTGTAGATGTGTTTTCCTGTGACACCGTGGCTTGTACTTAGGTTTCCAGGAGGACTAAAATTGACCAATAACTGGCAGTGAAAGAAGAGATGGAGTGACAGGAGGGGGGGAGAGGAGAGGGGAGAGCGAAAAAGACAATAAAGAAAGAAATGTAAACAAAAGATACAATTTAAAAAAATTTTTAAATCTTCTGTTTAATCAATCAGACACCCATATTCCTTTTTACTAAAAGCCCACTTTAAAACTGGGGTCTTTCAGAACTAGCAAGCTGACCATAGAGCTGAGGCATACAGCAGTGGAGGAGGAGGAGAGAAAAGGGTCAAAATGGGGGAGAGAAGAGCACAAAGACTGTGATGCTGGATCAAGGGTGCTATGGTGGTAACGGAACTATGGGGACTACACTGAGGGGAGAAATCAAAAACTATCCCAAAATTAACAGATATAAGAAAATAAATTAATTTTTTTAAAAGTGGGATCTTAACCCTTCATGTTTTAATGACTCAGAGAGCTCTCTGACATGTAAAGCTGTCCTATCAATGCACATAATGTGGCCAATTCAAAATCTCTGGCAAAACTGAGCCACATTGCCTCTTACTTCTGAATGAAGTGGCTGAGCTCCATATACAATATCTAGTTTCTAACTTGAAAGATTCCCTAGTAATTGTAGGGTAAGTGAGTTGGTTAGGTTTTTTAACTCCATTAGTCTGTATAAATGGCACCTTTGGTATTGTGTCTTTCCCATTATACAGCCCAGTATGTGTGTGCATGTGTAAGTGTGCAAACCTGGGCCTAGGAGAAAGGGGATAAGGGGAGGACAGAGAGTACAGGTGCGTGGGAAAAGAGAGCACATGAAGAGTGAGAATGCCAGGGTGAGAGAGAGAGCACCCCGAGATAGTGTGGAAATCCCCATGGGGGCTAGGGGACTCCCCTACCTCCTGGGACACCACGCTACCTCAACCCCCACCACCCCAGCCCTGGCCCTGTCCTGCCTGTATAACTGCTAGAACCAATAAAAACATGGATTGGTGAGCCTGATGTTTGTACTTTGTACTACAAATGGCATCATGAACAGGCTGCATGAACAACAATTGGCGACAAGGATGGGATGATTCAATGTAGAGAAGACATGCATAGGTGACAGGACAGCTCAACACAGACAATAATATATTTTGATTTTGTGATTTCATGATTTAAATTGAACCTTAAAATTTTTCTTTTTATTATACTTAAGAGGTTAAGATATTTTGCTTTACAGATACAAAAGCTTTTTCGGGTACCTTCGTTGATTCTGCTTTATCTTAAATCTGATGAAAAGAAGAATTTAGTTCTTTACCAGGAGGTAGTAAGCAAGACACAAACAGAGTGCCTGGACTTTAGCATCAGATGAACTGTATTAGAGCCTCAGATTTACCTGCTTAATTAACTCTCAGAATTCCAGTCACTTATTTTACCTTGCTGTGACACTAAAAGTCACTGAAAGTGTTATCTGTAAAATGGGATTGTAGATGCCTATTTCACAAAATTGTCTCAAGGATTACACCTCTTGGATACATCTATAGAAAGTGTTTGGTACATTATATGAAACTAGTTACTCAGTAAATGCTGGTTTCCTTTAATGCTTAAGGAAAAACAAAAGATCTCAAGAATGTCCGCAAATGTTCAACCAAATAGGAGCAAGAAGGGAATAGAATTCCTGAGTTAGATCATCAACTTTCATTTGTAGTCATTTCCTTCATCCCTTTAGCGAGTCATCACCAAAATATCCTGCCTCCACACTCTAAGAAGCTTTGTAATGCCTGAAAAGAGCCATTTTGCCCATGCCATTCCTGTGTCCTCAGATAAGGGCAGGCTTACTCTCAATTTGTCAAGGTAAAGGAGCATAATGGGTAATGGATGCACAAACACTGATGTGCCTTCTTTCTAGAATTGTGTCAAATTGGGTTTCACATTTTAGACTCCATATCTGAATGGGATGGAAAGTGAGCACATATAAAGGTGAATGATAGGTTCTCTCCCTGCAGTTGATAGCTCCCCTTCGATGATTCATAAAGTCAAGTGCACATTTGGGAAATTCTTTCTAGCAAGTAGCCTAAACTTGGCTCAAGCTGTCCAGAAGCAGCTCTGAAGTGAACGGACCAACTAGACATGCAGCACATCTTTGATATGTGCTCTCAGGGAAAGGACCTAAGGAATAGCAAAGAGAATCTGTCATGATTCTGAGCAGGGTAAGGGGAGAATAAATTCAGAACTTGGAGAGATACACAGCTCTGGGTTCTGGGATCTGTAATTGGGGATTCCCTGGTTCATTTTATCTGAGGTAAGGACAGACAGAGTGCATTGGCACAGTGGTTCTTCTTGGTCACTGGGGAAAGATTGTAAAGGCCTTTGCTAGAAAATAAAAGTAAATGGACTAAATGGTGACAGTGCAACAAAATAAGCAAAACAAAGATGTAAGGTATGAAAGAAAAGGAAGGCTTGGATGATCTCTAAATCTCAGCTGCCTCCAACTCCCTTCTGCCAAATGTCCTTGCATGCTCTCACTACCACCTGCAGCTTTCCTCTCTGCTCTCCCTCTTAGGGGGAATTGCTACTCTCTTCCTCCTTTAGTCACGGAGACACTCCCTTAAAATTCATCCTGCCAGCCGGGCACGATGGCTCGTGCCTGTAAGCTTCAGCCTATGAAGTGGCCGGGGTTAGGGATCATGGTTCAAGTCCCGCCTGGAGCTGGTAGCGAGACCTAGTTCCAAAAAAATAGCCGGACGTGATGGCGCATGCCTTTAATCCCAGCTACCTGGGAAGCTGAGGCTGGGGATTGCTTGAGTCTGTGGTACCCTGGGCAACGAGAGCTTGTGGTTCCACAGGCAAAAATAGTGAGACTTAGTCTCAAAAAAAAAAAAAAAAAAAAAAAAAAAAAAAAAAAAAAATATATATATATATATATATATATATATATATATATATATATATATATACATCCTGCCAGCCACTAGAAAACAGCTAAGCTTAAAAGGAGAATACTTGGAGCCCAGGGACAGTTGCACAACACTGACATGCCTGACCAGGGACAGGCACCTCTGGGCCCACACTAGAGAGCAATGCAGCTTCTTGGGTAGTTTTCACCTCCAATTTACACTAATGCAGGAGACACTGCACCCCACCCCCATCTTCCTTTTCATTTCTTACCTGTTGTTTCATTGACATCCCACCTGCCTCCTTCTTTTATGTCCTCCAACCTCCATTCTACTGCCTCTCTAGTCATTATCCAGGAGTTATGGAGACAGCTACAGACAGAGAATGGGGATCCCTTATATCAATGAAGAGCATTAACCCAAAGGGTAGATCCAGATTTTTATCTCACAACTAAATATCTTCCGGTATGACCTGGATTGTGGTGGGATTTTGTAGAAAGAGTATTCCCTAGATAAACGCTACATAATTTGGTATTCTTGGATGTATAATATCCCCACAGCTTGTTATGAATGGTTTTTCAGTTTCTGAGCTTTATATCTTCCCACTTTGAATTCTGTCTAGGAACTAATCTACAGACAAAAGCTCAAGAAGGAGAGAATTCAATTAGATGGAAATATAATGGACTATTTTGTCATTTGCTATTCCTTTCTCTCAGTCTCCTCTCCAACCATTTAACCGTTTTAAGGTTGGTATATATAAAAATGTATACAAGTGTGTGTGTACACATATGCTTCTTTTTAAAGGAACTATCATTGTCTTACATACGTGTTGATATTTTAACAAATATTAAATTTCTCTCCTCAGGAGTGTCACCATTGCTCTCCCACCACCAAAGTACACATACATAGTCCTCTGCCATAGTTGTTGTGCTCTCTCTCTTTTCTCCCCTCCTCCTCTCCCAATATCTCTGGATGCCTCAAATATACAGTCAGCTTTCAAGGGTTTTGATGTTTGTTTGGTTTCCTAAGTAACATCATCGGCGTTTATCTTTCTCCATCTGGCTTATTTCTCTTAGAATCATCCATTCCAAGTCCACCCATGTTGCTGCAAATGAATGTGTCTTTTCTGATTGCTGAGTAGTATTCCATTGTACATACTCTCCTGATCAACTCATTTGCTTTTAGGCACGTAGCTTCTTTCGACATCTTGATAATTGTAAATAGTGCTGCAAAACATAGTAGTGCATAGGAATACTTCAGTTTATGAAGTATTCCTAGGAATACTTCAGTTTATGAAGTATTCCTTTCAAACACACCAATTTCCTTTCAAATTAGTGTATTTGTTTTCTTTAGGTAGATACCTGGGAGTGGAATTGTTGGGTCATATGGCAGGTCCACTTTTAGTCTTTTAAGGAATCTCTAGACTGCTATCCACAGGAGCACACATACTTAAAAAAAAAAAGTAAAAAAGGAATACACTGAAAGATTCTGGTTCTTCTACTTCTATCTACCTCCCTGGACCTCTCTTCAAATCCTTTGTTTGGTGGAGCTGGCAGCTGAACCCTAATCTGCAGGCCTGGTCGAACCATCCCAGAATGTCAGAACCACACCCAGGAAGCATTTACACAGGGCTTTTCTAAGCACAACAGCCCACAGCAGGTTTTCAGTTTCCAGACCTAATTCTGACTCCTCTGATGCAAACCACCTCCTCACCTATCTTTAAGGGTGTCATTTCTGCAAGTGAACTTTCTTGAAAAATCACCCTTTCATCAGGCTCCTTCCTTGCCTTTTCCTTCCACTTGGCAACAGGAGGTATTTTCTGTCCTTTTAGAGCTTGCTGGCATGACACGGGGCTCCTAGGGGAATTCTTCAAAGAAACAGATTCTTGCTTGATCCCCGACCTACTCACACAAACAGAGCCCACGGCAGGAAGGCCGAACATGGCCCTGAGCCCCTGCAGCACTGCCACCCACCAAGCACAGCTGCTCTGCTAATTTTAGAGCTTGCAGTGCAGCCACCTGACTTCAAGGCTTTGGAGACACACATCACACCCTATCTCAGGAGGTGATCTGGGGTGGGGCCCACTCTTTGCTTTTAACACCGTGTAAGCTAGAAAAGTGACTTTTGAGGAGGTACTCTCAAAAACTGATAAAACATAAAAAGCAACCTTTAGCCAGCTATCAAACTGCAGACTATTTCCCCTGCACCTCGCCTGGAAGCATTGGGCTTGTCCATCCAGACAGCCCATCTCTACCTGAGTGTGCAGGCTCCTCTTCTCATTCCACAGGTCCAAAGCTAAAATCTGCAGCTCTTCCAGTAGGAGGTATTTCCTATTGCTCAATCTCAGCCCTAAGTCAGCCTTGACCACTTTCCCTTCCTCACCAGTCACTGAGTCTTAAACTATTTAGCAACTAACTATGTGCTCATAAACTTCTCTCCATCCCTGTGACTCTGTCCTTTTTTCAGCTCCTTTGCAGTTCTCACCTGTGTGCCTCCACCACTGGCTATAGCCCCTCTCACTTCCTTCTCCTATTGTTAAAACCCAGTAAGATACCACATCTATAGCTTAAAATCCTTCAAGGTTTCCCATCAGATTCTCTATCCTGTCTGCATGTTAGTGTCACCCAGACGATTATCACAAGATTTCAACATACATTTTCCAATCCTAGAGGTTCTGATTTAATTGAACTGACTGGAAGAAATCACACACACACACACGAATTCCCTAAGAAATTCTGATATGCAACCAAGAATGAGAACTACTGACCATCAGGATGAAGTTCGAGCTCTTTCCTGTAACATCCAAAACCCTCCCTAACTGAACTCACCATCCCAGGTTGTCTCACTCCTAGCCTCTTTGTGCTCCATTGATACTGAGATCCATCAACACTGAACTGCCCGTGGCTCTCATCACAGCCCATTTCTCAAGCTGTGCCTGTAGTCTCAAATGCCCTCCCATCACCATTTACAGTAAACCATTTCTGACTAGCACTTAACCTGAGCTCCTGCTGCTCCATAAACTCTTGGCTGTGCCTCTATTACTAATCATCCACTTTATTGTACGGTGATTTATGTGTCTGTCTTCCTTAAGCAAAAGGGAGAGACTTATATAAAGATAGTTCATAGAGCTCAAAGTTGCTAAGAATACAGCTGGGCCTCTAGAGCACTGGGAGCCTCAATTTGAAATCTGCCTGGCACCAGGGCACTCCTTCCGCATCACTCTTACTGGGACTATATAGCCTCTGGTCTCTGTTAACTATTTATCAATCTTCTTGACAACATTCTCTGTGTGTCCAGATGTGCCAAACGGCCACTCTACAATGGCAGGTTCAACTCTTGAAATTCCATATGCTCTCTTGCAGCAACACTGATTAACATCCTACATGCCAGTTCTGAAGTCCCAGAAGGGAGAATCTTATAAGATTACCTTTACCCAGTTAGTTGGTTAGTTAGTTGCAGCCAAATGAGGTGCTACACAGGAACGTAGGCCTTGAAAAATTAGAGATGAATCAAGGAGTCTGTACCTTCCCATACCAAAAAAAAAAAAAAAAAAAAAAAAAAAAAAAGACAAGTATGCTTTAGGAGATCAGGGGATTCTTGAGTGGTATGATAAGCGTGTACCAGGAGAAAGAAACCATTGTTTCAGGTTTGGATGTCAGGGAGGCTTCTCAGAAAAGGTGACACTGGGTCTATGCCTTGAAAAAAAGTAGGATTTTCCCAGGTCAAGGAAAAATAAAGGATGTTGTTAGTAAAGGGAAGAGTATCAGGATAAAGTAGCCCCTATTTTTTTTTTAAAGTTCCTGTTACTCCTCTCTGCTTTTATGTAAGAACTACATTGCTACCTGTTTTCACTAACTGAAGGAAAATCAGAGGTTTTTTTGATCTTAGGGAAAAAGATGAAAATCATAATAATATCAATACTGGTTTTGCGGCAGCTGTCATAGAGACAATGTGTACCCCAAGCAGCCAGAGTGGCTTTGCCAAGCTGTTCTCCTGGAATAACAGCTCAGCATCAAGTGCAATTTGACAAAGATGATGTTGAAGAAATTTTGGCTTCCCATGACCAAGAATTGACAATGAAAGCTGAAAGGAAACAAATGGAAACCAAAAGTAATAGCATATGACAGGAAGGTAAAGTCCTTAGGACTGAATGTGAACTGAATGTGTGAGGTTTTCTTCGTGATTGACAGCGTTACAATAATTCCATTAAAGCATGTCTTTAATTCTGAAGGTGTACATTGGTTTAGAACAGGTTTGCATGATATTTTGAGTGCTTATGAAGAATTATGATTGAGAAATGCATTAGATTCTGCTTATACTGTTATGTGCCAGATCTTCTACATCAGCCATAGCAGTCTCAGCAGACAACAAACCTCCACCTTTGACATTAAAGCAGACGGACATATAACAAAATGTAGACATCAGTGACCTGCCTGCCTTAATGGATTTGGATGATGAGGATTTGGTAACAGATGATGCTCTTTGTCTCTTCTACACTTTGGTCTCCTGTATCTTCCACCAGCCTAAGCTCTGATGATTCAACCTAAAACACTAGCACCACAGCCTCTCAGCCTTCTATTGTGCTGGCTGTCTTGTGTGGCAAGTGAAACCACAATATACAGATTCTATTCCTACTTTTACACAGACTGTGTTTATTGAATCATTCCTACTTTTAATATGTTATTTTAGATCTTATGTATTTAGTATAATTTGGAAGGTTATTTTGGGGGGAGGTGTCTAGGAACACTAAAAAATTCCTATATAAATGAGTGGTAATGACTTCTTCACCTTATGCCATTTTGGTTTATGAAAAGTTTCATAGAAACACTTGACTTTATTTGTTTGTTTGTTTTTTGAGACTAGGTCTCGCTATTTTTGCCCACCCATTACCTGGGGTGCCAGACTCAAGCAATCCCCAGCCTCAGCTTGCCAGGTAGCTGGGATTACAAGCGTGCACCACCATGCCCAGCTATATTTTGGGACTAGGTCTCACTATGTGTCCCCGGCTGGACTCGAACCATGATCCCTGCCCTGACCGCGGCTTTCTAGGCTGCCACCTACAGGCATGCACCACCATGCCTGGCCTGAAACACTTGACTTTAGATAGCAAAGGAAACCTGAAACCTAAAAAGCCTGGAAAGTTGATTCTGTATGAAAGTACAGGGAAGAGGATGAAAGGATTATCAAGATATTGAGATCAGCAGATGAGGTTAGAAATGTGTATTTGGGCCACACTATAAGAGTCTTTTTAATGATATATATATATATTTCTTATATTTCTTACATTGTTGTATACCCAAAAGTCTCCCACCACCATATAACCCAGGAACCATCATCATGATCTCTTGTTCTCCTCTCCTGATTCTGCCTTTCCACCCTTCCCATCCCTTACTGTATGTTTTTAGTTCAGCTCTCAATTTGTTAGTTTTAACCTTTTCTTGTCATTTTGTTTCATTTCTCTATCCCACATATAAGTGAGACCATTCAGTATTTACCTTTTTCCTTCTGGCATATTTTGGCCCTCATGTCAGAGTCTTTAAATCACAGACTGAACCTAGTCTTTACTGGAAGAGGTGGATTCTTTTTAAAGATCTTGGTCACTCAGGTAGTAAGAACATGAGGGAGCACACCCAGAGAGTGGCACTGAGAGACTGCTCTTAGAGCCGTGGACGAC
Organism: Uropsilus gracilis; assembly: GCA_004024945.1. Taxonomy (NCBI): domain Eukaryota; kingdom Metazoa; phylum Chordata; class Mammalia; order Eulipotyphla; family Talpidae; genus Uropsilus; species Uropsilus gracilis. Next base: position 39,414 of record PVHY01003250.1, read on the forward strand.
TTCTCACCAGGCTTTACAGTTGGAAAAGCACTTTGCCTCTGACACCTCCCTAATACTCAGAATGGTATCATAATATAGATAGAGCTGCCTTCTATTTTACCCACATTCCAGAAGAGGAAAATGAGACTTGAATGTAGGTGCCGAAATTCTGGTCTGTTGTCAGTCCACTGCACCAAGCCACACCACAATGGAAAGTTCAAACTGAAACTGCTTTGAGCTATGATCTAAAGAAAGGACTAACTCAAGAACAGTATTTTCATTATCAAGTAATGATATGGAAAGATGCTTGTGATATTATACTGACTGGCAGAGAAAAGGCTGACGTGAACAAGCATGAACATTGTGATACTAATGGTTTTAAAAGTGCTGATCTGCGTTGAAAAAAATACCAAAAGGGAGACCATCATATTGGTTTTGGATTATCTTATTTTCATCTAAGTAATTCTTATCTTTCTTATTATATTCCATGTCTTCTAAAATTTCTATAATGAAGATATGTTACTTTTAAGTTATCAACGATGGTTATCAAAATCATAAAGTCTATGGTAAAATGTTCAAATAATATTCTTTCATGTATGTAGAAAAGAATTCTGTTTTTCAGAAGCATAAATAGGGTGTTATGGACATACCATTCTTTATCTTGTGTTTTCATTTAATATGCTTGATCACATTGTCATATCAGGACAATATAGATCTGCCTCATTCTTTAGCATCTGCATGGGATTCCATGAATGGACATGTGCTAACTTAACCAATCTGATTTTTAAATATATTTAAGATGATTCTTATTTTAAAAAATAAATTATAAGTTTTTATATAGTATATCTTTATATACTGCACACATTTTATTGTATACGAGTAATAACTACCAACTCATGGAATTTCTGCGTAAAAGTACATGGGCATATACAATTTTGATATACATTGCCAAATAACTTTCAGTCTCACTTACTCTGAATTAATTATTTTCCAACTTTGAAAACTTGATATGTAGGAGGGGAAATGATTCTTTTACTAAATACCTATAAAGATTTTTTTAATCATTGGTCAATACAGAGTGCAAGTTTCAAGAGTTCAAAATATATAATGTAATCACAGAATTCAAGATTCTGTAACTTATTTTTCCCCAACATCCACTAACAAAAAAGCTATTGAATATCTCGTAATGAAAGCTCAACCTATTTATAGTAGGACATGAAAACTATCGTATGACCTAAAGTTACTTTTTTTTTTTTTGAGACTAGGTCTCGCTATTTTTGCCCGTGGAACCGCAGGCTCACGTTGCCTGGGACACCACGGACTCAAGCAATCCCCAGCTTCAACTTCCCAGGTAGCTGGGATTACAGGTGCGCGCCACCACGCCCAGCTATTTTTTGGGACTAGGTCTCGCTGTGTTACCCCGAGCGGGACTTGAACCTTAATCCCTAGCCCCAGCTGCTTCATAGGCTGAAGCTTAGAGGCACGAGCCACCGTGCCCGGCTTAAGTTACTTTGGTTCTTAGTATGAAGCAGTAACTAAAATTTTCATCCTTGTGACTGACTGACCCAAAAGAAGAAGCATAGTTGTAAACTCAGGGGAGAACAAGGAGGGTCATTCTCGAGGCTAGAAAGAGGACTGACCACAGTACACAGACCAATTGAATGCAGGAGGCAGCAAGAGGGGGCCCAACTGACTTACGTGGTTTGGGTAAGTCAGCTAAGCACCTTTCAAAGGCTGCAGGTAGTGAATTTTCGGGAATAGACACTCCTAATTAAACTGTACTTCTTTTACAAAGCCCAGATCTGAGGTGGAATAGACACTCCTAAATAAATTGTACATCTTTTACAAAGAAGCCCAGATCTGAGGTTTGTTTGTCTGTTTGGGCTGTAACTTTAAATTAATGAGTTTTTGAACTAGATATTCCTGCATATGAAGCTTTCTTCATAATCCTGAATTCAAGGGGTGGGATTTAAGTCATCAGTTTGACAGAACAAATAGGTAGAACAATTTCAGCAATTCAGTAGATGCCAAGAAACAAATCAAATCAATATTTATTCCTTTTGAAAACTTTTTAAATAAGTAAATTTCTTTTTTTTTTTCTTTTCTTTTTTTTTTTTTTTTTTTTTTTTTTTTTTTTTTTTTTTTTTTTTTTTTTTTTTTTGAGACTAGGTCTCGCTATTTTTGCCGGTGGAACCGCAGGCTCTCGTTTCCCGGGGTACCACAGACTCAAGCAATCCCCAGCTTCAGCTTCCCAGGTAGCTGGGATTACAGGCACGCGCTACCACGCCCAGCTATTTTTTTGGAACTAGGTCTTGCTACAGGCCCCAGGCGGGACTTGAACCGCGATCCCTAGCCCCAGCCGCTTCATAGGTTGAAGCTTACAGGTACGAGCTACTGTGCCCGGTTAAATAAAGTAAATTTCTATATTAGTTTCTTTATTAAAGAAACCAAAGCTGCAATCCAATATTGCAGAAAAAGGATGATCCTTTCCAAGCAGAAACAACCAGTGTGTCCTCTGCTATCTCTGCACTCAACACAATTTTCAAGTGTTGACAAGAATGCTCTGAGAAGCTCAAAGAAACAGAGAAAGGTATCTATGTGGATGAGGAACAAAGTATTGTTGGGGGATGATATTTATCTTTAGGAGATGATATTATTATAAGGTGGCCATATAATATATAAGTATCCCAAAGATATTTTATGAAGTATTTATAAATATTCATTTAGTAGTTAAAAATAAAATATTTATAAAACCCAAGAACTAAGAGGTGATAAAGTTGGAACCTAAGATAATTCCACAAAATTTGGTGTTGTTCTTTCTACTAGCAGTACTCATAGAAAAAAGAGATTCCATTCTATAAGAGTAACAAAAACCATAAATCCTTGGCTGTTAACTTAGAATTTAAAAACATCTTAGCTAAAAAAAAAAAAGTAAGAAATCTTAGCCATAATAGGAAAAATAAAGTATGCAAAAATGACAGAAATTTACCATGTTTCTGGTTAAGAAAATATAGTATATATAGTTAATATAGCTAAGAAAATATATTGAGAGAGTAGCATCACAACAGAAAAAAATTATTTAAGCAAAATTGTAGGAAAAAAAACGGGAACACACACACATCTCATACACTGAATAACTGAGAAAGTATGTAGTAGCTAGCCTTTTTTTGTGGCTTATGGTTTTATGTTTATGGATTTTTTTTTTCCCTGCTGTGGGTTCATCAGCAAAGCCTGCAAAGACTTTTCCCATTTCCCCTCTCAAAGAAGGCAGCCAATTTTCAGATTCTTATTTCTGGTTCTCTAGGCACACATTTTATATTTTAGGACCAACTGAGTCTGTTTTGGAGCCCTGGTTCATAGCAGGGGGGAAATGAGAACAGGGGTGGAATTGGGGACAGACTTGACTCCAGGCAGAAGATGGTTGGTTCTGTAGTGCGAGGTTCACTAAGGAAGAGATCTCACAGTATCCCGGAGGTGCTGCTGGGACCTGAATGGGGAATGCTGTTTGGATACCGCCAGACATCACATTCCTGAATGGGAAATGTATGGATACCGTCAGAAATCACATTTCTGGGCTAAGGAGCAGCTGCCATGCAGTCTGGCCTGGTGAGTAGGGTGTGACCCTTCCATTAGGAGATTGCTGCAAGCTTGGGTAAGGAACATGTTCTTCAGTGACCAAATGGATTAATGACAGAGGTGTCTCTTTCCATCCTTTTAGACTGAAGGAGCCTTGAGGGCCTGGCACAACCCAAAGGAGTGGCAAGGTGGAGGGAGGCTCTCCTCCCCAAATAATTACTACAGGTCTCAGAGAGCTGATACCAAGTGAGAAATATAAAGTGATATTTCTTGTACTTCAAGTGTAGCCTAACACTGTGGTTCTGAAATTAATTGTCAATGTGTATCTCATTGGCAGACCTTGACTCGGGTAATAATTATAACTAAACCAAACTGTAGTTCATGATAACATATTTTGAGTTCCTCATATTTGATTCCAGTAAAACATCAGAATGAAACTGGGATAGCATGCATTGCTGACAAAGGGAAAGTAGGTATGAATAGGTTCATACCTATTAGAGGATTTTTGTTTTTGGTGTTTTTTTTTTTTTTTGAGACTAGGTCTCGCTATGTTGCCCAGGATAGTCCCAGTCCTGCGGACTCAAGTCATGCCTAACTTCAGCCTCCCAGGTAGCTGGGATTACAGCCTCCTGCCACCACACCCAGCTGTTTTTTAGAGACTAGGTCTCGCTATGTTGCCCCAGGTAGTCTTGAACCTGCAGACTCAAGCGATCCCTGGTTTCAGCCTCCCAGCGCTGGGATTCTAGGCATGCACCACCATGCCTGGCTCATTCATACCTATTTTTGATAAACCTCCAGATGGTTCAAGCAAGTTTTGAACAATGACCACAAACTGTTTTTGAAAACTAGTAAACAAGTATAAAAAAGTTTATTTTTCCCAGTGAAGGATATATACATGTCTGGGCATCAAAATAAATAATTAGAAAATAATAGAGATGAGACAGAGATTGTGAAAAAACACACAGCCTGACAGCACTTAGAGAAATCCACTCTCATCTTGTGCCCAGATTGCTCCTCAAATTATCTGAATTTATTCTAATTCAGGATAGACTATAATTGACTATCAGCATATACTTTATTTACAGTGGTATAAACCCAATAGTATAATCTGTATTTTTCTCCTACTACAGAGTCCAATTTAACAGACGCACATGTAGTGTCTTATCAGTGGTTGCTTTTGGAAGCCAAGCTGGGAAGTGGTCTGGCTTCCTTCACGCTTATGAACCAGTGTTTACACTCTCATGCCACAAAATGGCTGCTCATGAAGAAGAATTAATCCTATGGCCACAAAACAAAACCAAGCTACCAGTGTCAATTGGGACCAAACATATAACCTAGATCTCTTTGGTATTATGTCATAAACCCAGAGCTGGCCAGGATCAAGGCTAAATATCATCCTTATGAACCCACAATGTGGTAACTGCAATTTTGAGGATTTTGTTAAAAAATAAATAGAAGTTTACATGCTGTATTCATTAGGATTCTCCAGAACTATAAAGAAGAAAGAGAGTGATTTATTATAAGAATTTGACTTTTATGGAGGCTAGAAATCCACTACAGGAAAGCCAGTCTAGTTCCAGTCCAAACCCAAAGAACAGGGGACTCAATGATGTGAATCAGAGTACAAAAGATAAACTTCTCAGCAGACACTATCAGGTAAGAGGAAATTTGCCTATCAAAACTTTCTCTACCTTTTTGATCTATTTCACCTCCAATGGATTGGATGTTGTCCACCCACATGGCAGAGGATCTCCCATTCAAACGCTAAGTGCTCCTGGAAACACCCTTATAGACACACCTAGAAATAATATATAGATATCTGGCATCCTGTAGTTCACACAAAATTATCCATCATATGGGTATATAGGACAGTATGATTACTCATGAGCCTAACACTTTGATTTCTGCAGTGAATTGCCAACACTGGCAGGCTTGGAGTGGCTAATAATTATAACTGAACCAAACTGTAGTTCATGATATTATATTTTTATTTCCTCAGATTTAATTCCAGTATAATTTCAGAATGAAGCTTGGACATTAGGGTTTGCTGACAAAAGAAAAGTAGGATGAATAATTCTTATATGTTCTTGACTCATGTTTGAGTCACATGGATTTTCATTCAACACCATTATCATTAGAAATAATTGAATAAAGCTAGCATTTACTTAGTCAAATATCTGATCACATGGTTCATTATTGTAAAAACTTGATCATTCCTGCTCAGACCGATTAATTGAGTCTGCTATTAATCGATCAGACTATCTTAATCGATCAGACTATTAATTGATCAGACTATCTTCCAGCTTTGGGTTATTTCTGTTTTTGTTCGCTTTAAGCGGTGGTCCAAGAAATAGATTCCACATTGAGCTATTTGAGATGTTGTCACCATGCAGGAGCATTAAACCTGACACTGTGAGATCTGAATTACAGTTCAGGCAGCCCCCCCCTTATGAGTGAGTTACCTCATGAAAGACTACTTGGCAACTGCGGGCAGCTCCTTCATAAACTGGAAATAACAGTGTTCCGAATGATTCCCTGAGGTTTGTGGTGAGGCTCAAATAAGAGGTTACACAAAAGCTTTTGTATAGCTTAGAACCTTAAGAACTGTAAGGCATTATTATTGGTACTTTCTAAAGTCAAAATGCCTAACTCCCAGGGTGCATTAAAAACCCTTGACTTGTTAGTTGAATTTTAATTTTCTAATTTTTCTTTTTGAGATAATATTGGTTTACAACACTGCATGTGAGTTAAAGAAGTAGGTTTATACCTCCTCAAGTGTACTTCACTACACCTACCGCTGAAACACCATAGTCTTCCACTACAAGCCATTGAACTGCTGTCCTCTATCCCCCCTCTACCCTCCCTCCCTCCCCTTTGAGGAGACTCAATTCTGCAGTCATTTTTTTAGGATTCATTTTGGTTTAATTTTGTCAGTTCCTTTGTTTTGTTCCCTATATTCCACACATGAGAGACATCATCTAGCATTTGTCTTTCTCCTTCGGATGTAGTTCACTTAGCATAAACCCTGTCAGTGACCAACTGACTTTAAATACTCATTTCTTGGTTTTGTCCTCAGAGAATTTGGTAGATTCTGGGTGAAGCTCAGAAATCTCATTTTTATTGCTCAATACCACCCCCTCTCCTTCTGCCCTGTGATTTGTATATGAATGGTCCAAAGATGACTCTGAGAAATATTGATACAAGGGTGAAATAAGGCACTTTAGAAATAGCCCTTAAAAAGAATAAATTGGGTTCCTCTGATTTAGGGTTAAGTATGACATGTTTCTTTTCTTTTCTTTTTTTTTAATTTATATATAAATTTCACAGCATTGTAATCTCAGGGATTTGCCCCCCCCCATCCTCCATTCCCTTCCCCCCCTTTCCCTCCTGCTCAAAGTTGTGTGCTTCAGTTTGGTGCTTAGCTTGTTTTGACATTTCCTCAAGGCTTTTGTTTATTTTTTTCACTATATCCCATATATTAGTGAAACCATTTAGTTTCTATCTTTTTCTTTATGGCGTGTTTCTGCTAATATAATTTCTTCTAAACACATCCATGTTGTTATAAAATCGTTGAATTTGTCATTTTTAATTGATGAGTAATATTCCATCGTGTATATATACCACATTTTTGTCATCCAGTCATCCGTTTGGGGGCGTTTAGGTTGTTTCCATGACCTTGCAGTTACAAATTGTGCTGCAGTAAACATCCGAGCACAGGTGTCCCTTTGTACCCACATTGCAGTCTCTTTTGGGTAGATTCCCAAAAGAGCAATTGCTGGGTCAAATGGTAGTTCCATTTTCATTAACTTGAGGGTCCTCCACACCACTTTCCATAGTGGTTGGACTAGTTTACATTCCCACCAGCAATGTAGTAGTGTTCCTTTCTCTCCACACCCTCGCCAACAATTCTTGTTGCCCGTTCTTTGGATGTGGGCCATTCTTACTGGTGTAAGTTGGTATGTCATTGTGGTTTTGATTCGCATTTCCCTTATTACTACCGACATTGAGCAATTTTTCATGTGCCTGTTGGCCATTTGTATTTCCTCTTTGGAGAAGTGACTTTTTAGTTCTTCTCCCCACTTTTTGATTGGGCTTTTTGTTTTGCTTTTGTTTAGTTGTGTGAGTTCCTTGTAGATCTTCGTTGTTAAACCCTTGTCACTCATGTGGAGGGCAAAGATTTTTTTCCATTTGGTTGGGCATCTTTTAGTTTTTTCTGTTGTCTCTTTCCCTGTACAGAAGCTTTTTAGTTTGATGTAGTCCCATCTGTTTATGTTTTCCTTCATATTTTTGCCATCTGTAGATGTTTCCAGAAAGGGATTTCTGAACCGTAGTCCATGTTTTCCTCTATGTATGCTATGGTTTTAGGTCTGACCTCTAAGTCTCAGCCATTTTGAGTTGATTTTTGTACACGGAGTAAGGGAGTTTTCTTGGTCCATTTTTTTGCATGTCTTAGTCCAATTTTCCCAGCACCATTTATTGAAGAGGCTATCTTTGTTCCAAGGTAACTTTTTCACACCTTTGTCGAAAATTAGTTGACTATATATGTGTGGTTTTATTTCAGGGCACTCAATTCTGTCCCATTGGTCTGACTGTCTGTTTTTGTACCAGTACCATGCTGTTTTAATTATTATGGCTTTGCAGTATAGTTCGAAGTTTGGAATTATAATACCTCCATTTTCTTTTTTTCTGGTCAGGAGGCTTTTTGATATATGGGGTCTTTTGTTATTCCATATGAATTTCAGTAATTTTTGTTCTATCTCTTTAAAAAATGTCATTGGGATTTTTATTGGGATTGCATTGAATCTGTAGATTGCCTTTTGTAGGATGGTCATTTGATAATATTAATTCTTCCAATCCATGAACAGGGTATGTCTTTCCATTTCCTTATGTCTTCTTCTATCTCTTTTAGGAGCATTTTAAAATTTTCTTTGTATAATTCTTTAACGTTTTTTGTTAGGTTTATTCCCAAGTATTTAATTTTTTTCTGGTGTGATGGTAAATGGGATGGTTTTTCTGATTTCTTCTTCCTCTGTTTGACTTTTTGCATATAGGAAAGCCACTGGCTTCTGTGTGTTGATTTTGTGTCCAGCAGTATGACATGTTTCATTGCTCTAAATGATAAACTTAGATGAACTAATGAACTGATAACCTGTTGGATGGAATCACCCAAATTAATTTACTACAGAAAAATATACTTATTGTAGAATTGTTTGTAGCTTGGAAACCATGGAAAACAACTATACACTCTCACCCTTCTTTAGCTCCTTCTAGTTAGATTGTTGTTGTGAGCCTGGTCCAAGGAAGAACCAATTCTCCCTGAGGTCCTGAGCAAGGGGGCTGATAGGAAGGAGTGGAGCTGAGTGGCTATTTGGGGAGACCTGTAAGGAGCAATGTATGTGGATTGCTCTGTATTTTATTGGGTAGTGGGCCTTCACAACATCCCAGGGTGTAGGGGGAGCCCCAAGCTCGGTTGCAGCGGACCTCTGCCACACTCTGCCAGCTCCTGTAGCTGCAACTCCACCTTGTACCATCATTGTCTGTACCTTCTCCTTCTCCCTCTACCCTGCTAATTCTCCTTTCCCTCGAGCTTATTGTTTGAAACTGTGAGTTTGGATTGGGTTTGGTTGTGGTTTTTTGGTTTTTGGTTTTTGCTGTACCAAAACTGATTTTCTTTGCATTTGAGATGGTAGGTGGTAAAACTCAGAACCAATGAGAGAAGTTCTGACCCAATGACAGTCTTTAGGCTTTTTGCTATGTAACAGTGTTTCACACCAATGTTTCTCACTCCTCCCCTGACACTTCTTTAGTTAAAGAATGCCCTCCTTCTGGTTGTCTTTTTCCATTTTGGGGGGAGTAGTGGAGTCCTGTTTTTATAAGACTGTGTGCTGAGCCATGTGGACATGCCACAGTCCAGATGGCTGAATAAGAAACACAACTTTAAAGATTCTGGCAACTACTGGTGCATCCAAGATGGGAAGTAATAAGGCCTTTGTCTGTCAGTAGCCACAGCATCATTTTTTTATCATTTGAATAGATTGCAGAGCTAACCCTGGGCTAAATTATTAAGTCCCTGATACTCACTTTGATCTTCCACCAACTATCTCTACTTCCTGATCATTCTTATTATTCTTACTTCTTATCCTGGATAGGCACATAACTGAAATGACTCTTCATTTTAATATCCCACCCTGGACTCTCTGATTAGTCTGAATCTGGAAGTTTCATTTTTATGACAACTCCCAAACTATCCACTGGCTCATGTGCCTAGTGTTATAGGAGATGGGGAGGATACTAATTACCCAACAAATTTTTACTAAGGTTTATTATTCACTCCTCCCAGGTCACTTAACTTTCTGGAAAGATGTTTAAATGCAGAAAAGTTAAATTCCAAGAATTGTAGGCACCTCAGGTAACACTGGGCTAGTACTGATAACTTGGAACATTTCCAAGGAATTTTTCTGAGACTCCATGGAATCCTTGCTTGGACCTATGTGCAAAATAATTTCCTCAGGTCCACCAGTCTCTTTCTGTTTCTTAAAATACAGGGGTTACAAATTTTATCAAAATCTCCAGAAACCACATGAGGAAGATTGGATGTTGTTACACAGTATGAACCATTGGGGTCCCTCAATGATAGCACAAACAGTGAAAGTTTAGTTCATCAATACCAAGGACTGATTGTGCTAAACCTAATTTAGTACACTAGTCCAAATTGTAAAGGAAAAAATACTCCACCTTCAGCAGTGGACCCCTATTACTTCAAGTATAAGCCCAGCTCCCTTGTTGCAGTGATTGGTTCTGTCAGAACTAAGCCACGGCATTCCCCAGACTGTGTCTGACCTAATTCAGGGCAAGAAAATGTCAGAGGGTTTCCAGGAAAAGAACTTTGTTGTTTTTATGAGAGGGCTCTCTCTCTCTCTCTCTCTCTGTGCTTCTCTCTCACTCTCTCTTTTTCTCTGCACAGATAACAGTTATCCATCTTTTTGTTAGTACCCATCTTGCCCCGTAAAAGACAGCCAGCCCTAAGGATGAGATTGACAGGAAAGGCCAAACAGAACAAAGATCTGAAAACAAACTGATTCTTTGATGCTATAATTAAGTGCGACTTCCATCTATATGAATATATGACTGAGGGTTAGGCTCAGTAACAAATAACTGAAGCACTACACCCCCCCCCCCAAAAGATAGCTAAGCCACATTAAAGGTTTACTTATTTCTCAAGTTAAAAAAAAGTTCAGGTAGATAGTTAATGGATAGTATATACCTTTCATCTGGTAACTTTGTCATCTTAAAACATAAAACTATTCCCCCGTAGCTCAAAATGACCTCTCCAACTCCTGCCATCACATCTAAATCAAATGAGCGGGGAAAAAAAGGGAATATCATTTCCTAGAAGATGCACATAGCACTTCTTTTTACATGCTATGCTTAGTTATATAGCCAGAGTTAGCTTTAGGTGTGACTGAGAAATATCTTTATTATAGGGATTTATAAGACTGGCTAAAATTTGGGGGTGCTTCGCTTGGTAGAAAGGGGAAATGAAGATTAGGGGATAGCTAGTGTTCCCAGTCATATTATGTTCTCACTTTTGTTTAAGGCAGTTTGATTTGGGTGTCCTATTACTTGCAATCAAACACACTCTAATTCATACTCATAAGCCCTTCCCCCCTTCACCTGACATCTCTAGTCACATTCTGAAGGACAAACATAAGAAGCCCTTTACTGGAAATATCTCAAGATCTTTTCTTGTTTTTCTCCCTAGCTTTGAGACAGGAGCTGGCACAGAGAGACACTTAATAAATATTTACTGAGTTAAACAAAATTAACTAAGAAGATTCAAACAGAAAGAGTTCACTACTGACATTGTGACTTGTTAACTCGGGCCTTGGGCAAAACATAAAACCTTCTTAGTTTCCTCACCTGTAAATGACAGAAGAATACCTGTCTTCAAAATTGTCATAATGTAAGTGACAAAGTATGTAAAGTACTTAGCACAATTCTTGGCACATACTCACATGATTAACAACACCACACACACACACATATATATCTATATATGATTTATATATATATCTATATATATGATTTATATATATAGAGAGAGATATGATTATATGTATTATGTAATTTTTGAAGAGAACCTGACATTGAGAAATGATGAGTTTGGGCAATGTTTCAAATACCTACAAACTGTACTGGTCATTATTTTTCTTTATTCTTAAGAAAATATATGTACTGGATACAAAGGAAAGAATATTTTGAAGATATTTTTCTCAAAATTTTGGAGTCTTCTTAGATATCAAATAGTTATTTAGTGAGTACAGTGCGAATGAATCAGAACATATGTATTGAATTTTCTTGGAACCCTGTATGTGTAAAACCTAACTACAAAATGTGCTTCAAATTTTCTTGCTTTCCTAGAACTAGAAAAACAGTCTGATGTTGTGGCAAACCCAAAATAACCTTAAACTCTGTGCACACTGAAGAACCCTAAGTCATTGACCACATTAAGTTATCTATATAACCTACTAGGATTTGAAATCTCTTGTGTTGTTTTCTTTGGTTTGACTTTGAAACCTGAGGAGTTAAGAGTCATCCCCTTCACCCACAGAGGTCTAAAACAAAGATAGAAATGCAATTCCTGTGAAGATGCCCTCAGTAAGAAATGGTATCTTACAGAAAACTAAATCCTTGGTAGCTCATACAGAACTGATACAACAAGGAAGGGGGAGGGGAAAGTACAGGGAAAGAGGGAGGGAAGCATAATGATGAGTGGTGGAGGTACTATGGTGTTAATACCTGATGGGGATACCCAAAATTACCTCTGTTAAAAAATAATTTTTTAAAATTCTTAATTCTTAATCTTTTTAAAAAAAACACACAAATTCACCACCTGCTAACCCTAAGACACTTCAGTGAGAAAAGGCATTGTATATTTTAGTCACAATGTCTGGCACAGAATTGAGATTCAATAAATTTGTGAAAGAAATTATTTAAAGAAAGAATTCAGAGTTAGTTTTTAAAATAAAGATTTCAGGAAAGAAACTGAAAGAGAAGAGCAAAGGGGATTTAGAATATTATGAGGATGCACTGGCCCACCTTCCATTTGGGGGTTGAGGACATTGCCCCTCAGAGAATTGACTGTTCTCAAGAGCAGTGAGCAGAGTAGGACCCATGAGGGAAGTTTCTTCTCTCAAAGTCAGGTACATTCTGGTACTAAGGAGGTTTTTTAAAAAAGAAAGAAAGAAATGCTTAATTTATTTGCAAAAGCAGCATGTTGGTTTAAAAGGGTTCCTACTGTCTTTTTTTTTTTTTTAAGAAGAAAGGAGTGCTAGTCTGTGGTTCTGATACCATCATCTCTATTGGCTAGGCATCTTTAGGGTAAAACATCAGATTTAAGGTAGATGATACCATTTCCAATTTTTTATTCATGGGGAGGTTATAGATGCTCTGTCTTTGACCTCAGAAGCCATGAATATAGAAAAGGGTGGGTAGTCTCTTCCTTAGCATTCTCTAGTCACTCTTTTGCCTCCTTTGCTCTATCCAATCATGTCTCACCTCTAAACTTCAGAAGGCCCCTTCCACCAAAAGTCAAACACCACACACTACATAAAACTCCTCTGAAATTGATACCAAAATGTCAAAATTTTTGTTGCCAAAATTATCAGTGTGTTCTCACAAGGGGCTCCAGGCTGGGTCAGTTGTTCCTCTCTCCAGGGTAACTGATAAAATTTATCCTGTTTTATCCCAAAAGACAAATGCCCCCTTTTCTCTTCTTAAACTTACTGGATAGTCTACCAAAACATTAAGTTAGTTTCCTGACAAATGGTAGGATTGATTTGCACTATTTCACCACAGTTTGTTACTTTTTCCCCCTTAGTGTGATATTGACCTTTCCCTGGCTTTTAATTATGTTGCTTGGAAACAGGGGTACATGGGAGCTGGCTCATACTGATTTGTGAGAACTGATCCTTAAATTTTCTGTAATTTTGTAAACTGATTGTCAAAAGTAACCAAATTGGAAATCTAATTCTATAATTTACAAAAATCAATTTATATTTTATATAAAAATAAATGTAATAAATACCCAAATGAATCAATTCCTATTTATCTTGTTAATATTTCATGTATTAATGTCTTGTCAATACATAATATATATATATACTCTTGAGATTATTTAGGTCTGTTTTATCTGTTTAATGGAAATGCTATTTAAAAAAGGCTACTATTTCTCTCCCCAATACCTTGTATAATGACTTCACATTGGTAGTCTGATATCAGTCATGGAGGGAATATTTACCCTACAGAAATTCAAAAATAGAAAACACTTTGAAAGCATCAGGACTTCTTTATCTCAGAGAATCATTTTTACACCTTTGCCAGCAAATCACCGAGCAGCACCAACTGCAGCTAGCAAAACGAGCTTCTGAAGATCGTGTTAATGCTGTTACACAATCTTGTCACCATACCACTCCTGAATCAAGGAGTGGCAAGAATGATCTTGATGACCAACTGAGAGGGATGCATTTGGACCATCCCTCTTTCTTTGGCTTTAAAAAGTAATCGCTGATACTACTATTAGATGATATAGACACACCTCCTGCCGGAGTTAACAGGTATCATCTTATCAAAAAGTGGGGGTGAGGGGGAAAACAAAGATGTTACACAAAAATTGCTGTCTTGAGCAGATACCATCCACTATGTAAGTGGTCCACATCAGACAAGTCCCTAGCATGTGCAGACTCTTCAGTGGTACTTCTGTGGTGAATCGATTCCAGCAGCCACTTATGAAATAAATATTCCCTTGCAACTCAGAGGAAGGGGAGCCACTCACCTGGTAGGGGGTTTGGAGAATGAAAATGGATGGAGTAACCACTCTCTCTCTCACCGCCTGAGAGTAAATTTTCATGAGAACTGCATGGTCTTACTTCCTCCTTGTCTTACAGGAACTTGTGCTGGTCAGATACTGCCATGACAGGTGGGACAGGCTGTCTAATTCTGGGGATCAGACCCAGGAAACTCACTCAGATTCATTTTTGCTCCCTTTGGCTTTACCTCTTTGTCTTATTTTTCAGTTGAATCAGGATCCAGCAGGGAAGTAGGTATTTGTATCAGGGCCTCTCATAACCCACAAACAGGCAAAGGTGAAGAGTCCTCAAATTCGCTCTTCCAAGGACATGACTAAGAAATGTCTGTGGCCCTGGTTAGAATCTGTTGTCACTTGTTCACAGTATCTTTCGTATTCAAAGTGTTCCTTTCTGTGTTTAGTAGAAGTTTGGCATTTCCACAGAGCCCTGTGGCATTTCCACAGGGCTCATGTTGGCTCATATCCAAAGCTGATTCCTCAGAAAAAAGCTTGGCTTTTCCTCAGACACATCCCTCACTCCCACAGCCCAGCTCCAGGCTCCGATGGGGCAGCCTTTGATTTAGACAAGGATCCTTGCCAGGTTCCTTTTAGTGTCATAATTGAGCATTAACCTTCCCACCTACCCACTAAAGTTTCAAAGAAAATGCCTCTGCCTGTAAGGACGACGAAAGATTCCTGAGTTCCAGAGAAGATAATTTTGAATTGCTTACTTTCTTACCTTTCGGGAAAACCCAGTGAGTTCATCTTACTGAAGGAGGATGCTTTACCATTTGCTACAGGAGTGTTTATAGAAGATCATCTGGATGAAATAAACAAATGACTATTCCTGCTGCATTTGCTATGAAATACAGGGAAGACATCACTCAGTGCACCCCCCAGAACTTCTATCTAATGATGGTGGGGAGTAGCTCAGATCTTTATCATAGGGAAGATTCATCTCCCATAGGTAATGAAATGCTTCTGGAAGAACTGCTTTTCCCTCTTTTGTTTTAGCTCTAAGGAGGCTGCGTCTTCAAACTCAACCAGATTGTTGTATGTCTTGTTTCTCTTAATCTTGCTTTTTCTTTGTTTCCTCTCTTTTATTGATTTTGATATATTTATTCCCTCCTTTTAAAAATTCTTTTGCAAAAAAAATTCTTTTGCAAAGAGGCAAGATATAACCAAATTAAATTAATATTCAAGGGAAGGAAGAGGGGAGAGACAATTGTAAAAGGATATGAGGGAAATTTGGGGGTCATGGAATTTCTATATCTTGATTGTGATAGTGGGTACCTGGGTACAAGCATTTATCAAACCTCATTGAGATGAACACTTAAAATGGTGCGTTTTATTGTCAGTAAATTAAACCTCAATAATATTGATTTATTCATTCAATTAATACTATGTTTCTACTACATTCAAGTGCCTGTGTGGTGCTAGATAGGAAGAATTCACACAGATGTATAAGTTGTTCACTCAGCAAGGTTACTTGCTGGGGGCCACTGAAATTCATCCTTTGCCTGTTCACCAAGTAAGGTACCCAACAAGGAGCTTGTGTTTCTTAGAGGAAGAGGCGGCAGCCTTTTCTAGTTCAGAAAAGCCATTATGTGTATATGAGTTCCTGAAAATCTGGTTCTAAAGATTAAATGAAAAAATATATAAATAATTCCCTACTCTTATAGTTTATAGTTAGGGGTAGAAGGTGCTAATAAGCAGTAAACATAAAAGATAATTAGATGTTGTAATAAGAATTACATAGGAATAAAAAAGATGATGTAAGGGAATGTTGGACTGGGAGAGATGTTTGCTCTAGATAAGCCATCAGGGAAAACTTCTTAGAAGATAACATTTCAGCTGAGATGAAGTGATAGGAAACAACCAACTTGTGGGGTGTGGGAGGGGAAGGTCCCAGACAGAGAGAGTAGAGAGGGCATTTGCTTAGAAGCAGGGGAATGTGGCCTGTGTAAGACTGAGAGAGAAGGCTTCTGGGCCGAGAAACAAGCAAACTAGAATGTGCAAGGTCCATAGGGCAAATAATTTTCAGAAAGTTAGACATATGCCATAAGAAATAGCTCAGAAACTAATCATACTAGAAAACATGTGATTGCTCATAGACTGTAGAATAGTAAGACACCTTCAGGATAAGCTAGTCCTTCAGTCTTTTGTAAACTAAGACAAAACACAGTACCTGCTTGCTCTGATAATGAATGGAACAAACAAGGCTGGAACTCAGACTTGATTTCAATTCAATTACATGAATATTTACTGATTGCCCACCACCTATCAGTTACAACCTGATAGTCTAGAGTTTTTCAGGTTGGGAGGGCTGACTAATGAGAGTAATTAGTGGAAATCTGGTGGAATTCTGCAACTGGATGTGTTAACACAGGAGTCAGTTGCTTGAGATAGCTGCAAGGGTTGAACCAGATGAGTATTTCTTAAGACTTGCTGTTTGCTTTTCCATGCTTTAAATTGAGATGTGTTTTTAGAATAATTCATATTTCAAAGCAAACAGTTGTGCAATCAATCCTATATTGAGTGCTATATGAATGAGAAGACTATTGGGAATGATAAGTAGGGAAAAGCCAAGGGTGCCTTCACTGGTGAAAACTCTTGATAATCAGTCATGGGAATTCCATTAGCATCTTTGAAATCCAAGCAAAGCAAGACTGGGATGGCAGCCTAGCAAGGAGGAGCTCAGATGTCACATCCCGAGTCAGGCCACAGAACACCATGTCACCTGCCACTCTTCTTTCATCTGTCCATCCATACTCAGTGCTTGTATATGACAGATAAAAATGAAAACCATTGCTCCTGAAGCCATACCTTTATTACTCTTAAACTTGATGACAAGAAAAACTGAAAATTCTCCCTTTTCAGTTAAAGAAATTACAGTTAAGGACTCATCCACAGAAATACCCAAAGAAACCATTTCTTCTTCTCTTTCTCAAGTCACAATTTTAACTGATATAAAAATCTACCATCTTCAACACAAACTTGAGTATCCTACTTAAGCAGATTAAAAGTCTATTAAGAAAGCTAGACTACTATTTTATGACATATTTTCTTGGTTCATTTTTGCTTCCCTTTTAAAGAAAGTGACATTCTTACTTTCAGTTCATGGGGATTTTCTCAACAGACTCTTAGTTCATATTTAACTTCCTACCAATCAAGGCTACACTAAACAAATTCACCAATTTATATTCATGATAATCCCTTCATAAAAGGGATTCAACAACTTCCAGCCTCAGTTTATGCTGATCTCCTCTTTGGAATCTGTCCTGCCTATCCAGTCACAGTGCAGTCGAGAGAGAGAGAGAGAGAGAGAGAGAGAGAGAGAGAGAGAGAGAGAGATCCAATTCCTAGCACTCAGCTCTCAATTCACATTTGATTGGGCCACAAGAAACTCAGTCTCAGAAAATTATGAGGCACTTTTAAGGCCAGCAGGCAGCATTCAGTGACTCTTCTCTGCTTGTCTTTGTTCCATGCCCCTCTTTCATTCTCTAGATTTTCTCTACTCAGTCATGTGGCAAAAGATGCCAAGGCGAACATAGTCAATGCACAATTCTTAGTACTATTGTTTCCATGCAGAGGGGTCACAGAAGCCAACAACAGGATTGTAGATGGAGTCCAACACAGTAAGAACCAAGGGACTGAATGAGAATATAGACAAGAGTCTCCTGTCTCTTCTCCCCTTTCTTTCTTTATGTTGCCTGGGGTACCACAGACTCAAGCAATCCCCAGTTTTAGCTTCCCAGGTAGCTGGGATTACAGGCGCATGCCACCACGCCCAGCTGTTTTTTGGGACTGGGTCTCATTGTGTTGCCCTGAGCAGGACTTGAACTGTGATCCCTAGCCCCAACCATTTTATAAGCTGAAGCTTTCAGGCACAAGCCACCGTGTCCGACTCTTTCTTTACATACATGTGTCAGTTTCTCACTGCAGACTAGTTCCCTCTCTTCCTCTGTCCACAAAGTATATAATGACCACCACCAAGTCCATCAGCTCCTAGGGCTGCAATTCTTCCTTTCAAGAAAGCTATTCTCCTGAGTTTCAAATTCCTGGGGAAATTCTTTGATTGTGTCTCCATGAGATGTTGGCATTTGGAATAAGGCAATTTATGTTGTGTGGACTGTCCCATGCATACATGATAGGGCGTTTAACTTATTGGTGCCTGCCCATCAAAAGTTAACAGTCTCCCCACTGTACCAACCATGGCAAGTATAACAACATACTCATTCTTGTCACATACCCCTTCAGGGAGCAGTATGACCAGAGTTTGAGAACAACTGCATTAGACATTCTAACTCAAAGTGGTTCAGTGTTTTATTCCTAGAGAATTTTTATATTAGTCACAGAAACTAAATCTTGAGAGGAGTTTCCACTGGAATCCATCTTAGATGACAGAGTTGTGTGCAGCCCACAATGACATTTTGATTTCTTTATGATTCTGAGTCAGTTATATTTGTTTCTGAAAACAAAATGTGCTTAGATTTTGTGAAGTCACCTCTTCCGTTAAATAGCTGATTTAGTTTTCTTGCACAATGAGCTAATGGTGAAATCAGGATGTGGTAAATGCTTGTTTCTTTTTAATCCTATAACGTAATTAGTTAACATGGTAAATATTTACTTGTAACTTGGCATTCTCCTTTGGACTCCCACAACCAAATATCTGTACCTATTAAACGTTTTTCTCTCAAGTGTCCCAGGGACAATCGAGTGGGAAGACGACAAAGAGAGAGCTTACCAACATAGGTGATTTTTTTTTCCTCCATAGAAACTTAGGTTTCCATGAAACAATAGCTTGGAGCTTGCATTGGTGAGAGAGAGGAGAGCCATCATAAGATATATGGACTGGAAAAAAGTTCAGTTTGTTTTTTTTTTAACCAATAAATTAAAAAAAAACTATCCTGAAATAACAAACTTTTGAGCAGTAAAGATCATATAGTAGAAGAGAACTAACTTAGTAAGAGATATGGATTCTAGAATAAAAAAAAATCTGAGTAAATCCATAGGGAAATGAATGAAAGAATGGGGAAACTCTCCAGGTTGTAGAAAATGTAAAACATCAATGTGAGTAATCGTGAAACTTTAGTTTTCATCCATGTTCATGGATCACAGCTTCCTTTTATCTTCCTAAATATGTAAATTTGTGCTGATTGACAAATGCTTAATGTTTGGTTTAATGTTTGTAATGTGAACCCTTAAACAAATAAAATTAATATGTTTTTTAAAATAAAAAGTTTTCCTTATAGTAGGATCCCAAGTAATAAATGCATAAGAAATGCAGGCACATAGATAGTATTAGGTAATCAAAACTTGGCAGCAATCACTTTACTAGTTGCTTCAAGTATTGGATGATAAAATTAGTAGGTGAAGAATAATGGCAAATGCACCTCTGTGGTCTCAAGGTTTCTCCCCCAGGATACTTATTAATTAAATGAGGGAAAATGGCAACTTTATCATGGAGAAAACTGGAAGACACCATCTTAAGTAAGTGACATTTGTCTCACCAGAAATGGTACAAATGGACCTCCAGGGCCCTGAGAACACATACTATCCCTGCTGGGCCACTTGTACCAAAAATGCAGAACTTGAATTTAACCATGAGAAAGCATGTGCCAAAGTGAAACCAAGGGACATTCTTCAAAGTCGTTGGCCTACACTCTTCAAAAGTATCTAGGACCTGAAAGACAACAACAGGAATTGTTCCAAATTAAAGTACACAGAGAAGAAGGCATCACAACTTAATTTATGTAGCTTTGCATCTTGGCCTAGCTAAAGGGCACTTGTCGGACAGTTGACAACATTTTAATATGGTCTGTTAGTTTATGATATTGTTTTCACATTAATTTCCTGAAATTATAACTCCATTTTGGTTAGGAAAGAGACTTTTTACCTTCAGGAAATATATATTGAAACATTCGGAGATGAGCTGAAGGGAGAGAGCAAGAGATTAAGATTCTAGTCAGAGCCAACACCCTCACACCTTGTACAAAAATTAACTCAAAATGGATAAAGGACCTGGAAGTGAGACCTGCAACGATAAAATACATAGAAGAAAACCTGGGCAAAACCCTTCATGAATTTCACCTCAGAAATCCATTTGGGGAAACAACTACAGCCAGCAAAAAAAAAATGAAGGAAAACATAAACAGCTGGGACTATATAAAACTAAAAAGTTTCTGTTCAGCAAAAGAAACAATAAACAAAACAAAAAGAAACCCAACCAACTGGGAGAAAATTTTCGCCTGCCAGACAAGTGACAAGGGTCTGATAACAAAGATCCACAAAGAGCTCCTACAGCTCAACAAAAACAAAGCAAAAACCCACTCAAAAAATGGGGAGAAGAACTAAAAAGACACTTCACCAAAGAGGAGATACAGATGGCTAATAGACATAAGAAAAAATGCTCCACATCACTAATAATCAGGGAAATGCAAATTAAAACCACACTGAGATACCATCTTACACCAGTAAGAATGGCCCACATAAATAAAACAGACAACAAATGTTGGCACGGATGTGGAGAAAAAGGAACTCTCTTACACTGCTGGTGGGAGTGCAAACTGGTCCAGCCACTATGGAAGACAGTGTGGAGGACCCTCAAACAATTGAAAGTGGACTTACCATTCGACCCAGCAATCCCACTACTAGGAATATACCCAGAGGACATGAAAACATTAATTCAAAAGGACATCTGTATGTGCATGTTCATTACTGCCCTGTTTACAATTGCCAAGAATTGAAAACAAACCAAATGCCCCAAAACAGATGACTGGCTAAAAAAAATGTGGTACATATACACGATGGACTATTACTCATCCATCAAGGAGGACAAACATATGTCATTAGCAACAATCTGGATGGAACTAGAAAGACTCATATTAGCAGAAATAAGTCAAAAAGAAAAAGAGAAGTACAGGATGGTCTCACTTATATGATGGACATAGGGAAAAACAAACAAACAAATAAGAAAGAATGAAAACAACCAATGGGACTGAACCATGGAGCGAGAGAGGAGGAGGGGTAAGAAGGTGGGGGAGGTGAAGAACACAAAAGATCAGGATGGTTAACAAATGTTAGTGAAGTGGGAAAGCTCTGGGGTACACAATAATGGACTAGTGTAATATAAATATAAATATACATATATATGCAAATTAAAAAAAAATAAACCAGACACAGAAAGATTTAAAAAAAAAAGAAGACTATAGAAAAATCAAAACCCTTGTGAAATGTTGGTAGAAATGTGAAATGGTATAGGTGCAGGGAGGGAAAATGGAAAGTTAATGTTTAATGGGTATGAAAGTTCTAGAGATGGATGGTAGCGATGGTTGCAGAACAGAGTCATGGAAGCATACTATTGAAAATGGTCAAAACAGTAAGCTTTACAGTATGTATTTTACCAGAATAAAAACATCTTGATCATTCTTTCTGGAAAAAAAAAAAAAAAAATTCCAGTCATAGCTTTGCCATTAGCTAAGGGGTCAGGACAAATTATTTTATCCTGCTGTGCCCTCTGTTTCCAGTTTATAAGACAAAGAAGTTGTACTATTTCGGTGACCCTCAAAGTGTTGTCCCTAAAATAGCATCACCTGAGATGTTATAAATGAAAATTTTAGGGCCCTGCACACCCACCCACCTCATCAAAGACTCTGGGGGTGAGTCAAGCCCTCCGTGAGAATCTGATGCATGCTCAGGTTTGATCTGTAAAACTCTGTTAACTTTACTATTCGTGTTTCTCATTGACCTCTCCTACTCTTTCTCAAAAAGACATCCCCCCCTCCCCCCCCCACCGCCGCCGCTCTGCCTGTCGGGCCCTGCCCCAGACTCATTTCGTTCATCGTTTATTTTTTATTGACAAAGGATTGACCAGAGTGTTGGAAGAGGTGGGAATTTGGAGGAACAGTTATCTTCTCTGGGGCATTCAGACAGAACTACTGCTTGCAGTAGGTACAGATTAAATGTAAAACATTTAATAATTTTACTTAGCTCAGGAAACATTAAAGATACCAAGTGATGCATAATTAAGTTCCACTCTGCAACTTATCTGCCTTGGCCTCTTACTAAAATGCTTGAGCTGGTTGCTTTTAGGAGGAATGGAGCTGTGAATCATTCCTGTGAACTTCTATTACCAGTTATAGAAAAGTTCACTTTAGCTTTTTTTTGAAATAAATGTTTCTGGGAGTACTCAGGAAATAAGAATTTCTCAGTGCCTCCTTCATATTTCTACAATCCCAAAATTAACTGGTCTCCTAAGAATCTAAACTATGACCTAAAAGAGTATTAAGCTTATTTGTGATTGATTGATTTAAAAATAAAACCCAAAAATCTGTTATCTTGTTTTACCAGATTACTACAGGGCTCCTATTACTGGAGGTTTTCCACTCACCTTTCACCCTTGTCTTCAACACTACCTGACCCACCACACAACATTTTCATTTCTGAACTTTCCTCACATTCAGTTTCTGAATTTCAAATGTTTTCATGTTTTTATTTATTGCATTTTTATGTATTGGTTCATTGCATATTTTACTTTATCACTTCTTTTATTTATTTGTTAAAATGTGAAAGTGTTTTACATTTTCATCTATTTATTGAACATACTCATATACTTCAAAACTCAAAATACACAAAAAAGCATACAAGTGGAAATTTATATGTCCTACTTCCCCCTTTGCGTGCTCCACTTCAGTCCTACAGATTCAGTTTCTGATTTTTTAACAACTCAGGGATTTTCTTTAGAACAATTTCCTTTAGTCCCTGCAATTCACTTTATCCAAAATGAATCCATCCTCTTCGCTGAATACAACCTCTTTGTTATAATCATCTGTTAAATGGGACAATGATAGCCCTTTCCTCATAGGGTATATGCATATATAGGTACCTAAGTATATAATCCTTGAGAGTCAATACTTGTCAACTTTAGCACAGCCAGGCACATAAATAGCACTCAATAAAATTCACTATCGCTAACATTATAACCATAATAATAAATCCCCCTAAACTGAACATCTGTGTATGATTTTACTTTTTACCTCCCAGTCTTCCTTGGCAGCTCTCAAGTTCATCTTGCCTTATTTCTCCCTTCTCACCATTCCAGATATGTTGAACTCATTCATCTGTCTTTAGACTATCCCTTTCTTGGTAGGCTTTGAGTGGGGCAAAAGGAACCAAGAAGACTTTTCCTGGGAGATTGCCTTTGCCTTGCAGACTCTTGGACTGGGCTGCTGAGGGCATGCTGCTGTCAGGTCACATGGCTTTGACATCACACCCCTCCCAACTGGGACAGTTCCTTGGGGATGTTGGTGGTCATTAGTAGCTCATTCCTGACATTGCTATTTCCCCCTGGGTCAAATAACTGAAATCGTTATGTTTAAATGGGACAATGATAGCCCTTTCCTCATAGGGTATATGCATATATAGGTACCTAAGTATATAATCCTTGAGAGTCAATACTTGTCAACTTTAGCACAGCCAGGCACATAAGAGCAAGGTTTCCTGGCTCTCTTTTAGTGCACTGACTCTTGATACCATAGCTTACATTCATCATTGGACTGCCACAAACACACAATTCTTAGTTAAACAAAACAGCAATATAAAAAATCTTCCATCTGTCAGAAAGTCTCATGCTTACATATAGAATATGGTTACCTTGACTCTGGAGATGAAAGGGTAGGTATCAAATGTAAAAGATAGCTACCTTGACTCTGGACATGAAAGGGTAGGTCCCAAATGGGTACCCCACTGACCTTGGTCAGCATTTCATTAGAAGGTCAAGGATGGTTCCAGGGCTCACATTTCTGCATTCCACTCTGTAGTCATACAACCATAT
Organism: Uropsilus gracilis; assembly: GCA_004024945.1. Classification (NCBI taxonomy): domain Eukaryota; kingdom Metazoa; phylum Chordata; class Mammalia; order Eulipotyphla; family Talpidae; genus Uropsilus; species Uropsilus gracilis. Next base: position 63,650 of record PVHY01003250.1, read on the forward strand.
TGTCCTTCCTCCCCCCCCCCCACACTGAGCAAATGGGTCTTTCAACCCAAGAACTGCACTTGAATCTCTTTGCATGAGCCATTTAAAAGTTTCCAAAGCTAAGTCCTTAAATTAAGAAAATTGTTCTCATCTCCACAATAGCAGCTGAGAGATGAGTATATGAGTGTATACCAGCTCTCTACTAAACCCTAGTAGAGCTGATAGTGTAAGACTTCTCAGCTGAAATCAGTTGACCAGAACACTCTTGCCAAACAGAGGGGTTAAAAGAGAAAGACTTTCTTAATAAAATCTAAGACATTTGCCACCTGGTGTGTAGTATTTCACATTTGATTTCAAAGAACATTGTATTTATCACGTCATGCTATTCAATTTTGTAGCAGATGCTTTGGGCTCAGGCCTTTCCTCCTCAAGGAAGCCTTCCCTGATCTTGCCTCTCCTTCCGGGCTCTAGCTATTTCCCTTGGGCTCCTCCCATAACTAGTTTCCTTCTGAACATGAAGGTCCTGCCTTGAGCCTTCTGCTTAAGGAGCTCCCCCTCACCCTCTGGCTGTTGCCTCCTTATAAGAGAAATAACCCACAGGCCAAGAGAATGTGCTCTTTCAGAACTTGTGCCCTCCATCCTGGACCAGTCTCTGAGTTCTCAGGACACCCAAATGATCTCCTCCTTCTTAGGTCCATTTGGTAAGTGCATCTCATAGCTGGGGAGCACACCCAAGAGTATCAAAGGGTGGTCAGGCCATGGCTGCTGCTGGGCAGAAGCTGTATATGCAGTCTGAGATTGTCCATGTGCCCATACACCTGACCCTCACAGTACAGGATTGGAGTTGGGGTTGGGAAGCCAAAATGGATGAATAGGATGAGAGGAAGGAAAATAGGACAGAGTTTACTGTTAGTTTGTCAACTAGATTTATAATTTTTAAGTATTTAGCTGTATTGCCAATGGCTTGTTTTTTGCACTCCTGCAAATGTTAAGTATTGAAGGTGGACCTGTTCTTAACACCTGAGAATATCTTCAGGTTTGCAGTCCTAACACAGCATATTTATGTTTTCATGGCTGCGCTGGTTAGCACATGCTCCCCCAACCTTAGAGTCCTTGCACACACTGTTCCCTTTCCTAAAATGTTCTTCCCCACTCATCCCTTTAACCTAAAAAAATTTTTATATATCAGATCTCAATTGAAACATCACTTTCTTAAGAAAGGCTTTCCCAACTTCTGAATTGGGTTATATCCTTTAGCTTTTCCGTGATCATCTCTCCCTATCATGTTCTCTGGTAAATTTGAGGGGAAGCATAACACTGATAATAACAATGATGATGATAGCATTGCTTGTGATAATAGTAAAAGCACATGGTCACTGGTTACTTGCTAAGTGCTATTCCTTGTGATATGTGCTTTAAATACATTATCTGCTTAGAAGTCCAATAAAATATTGTTTCTCCCCCATTTTATAAAAGAGGTTGAGGTTGAGAAATCACAGATGACTATGCTCCTCCTCATGAATCACCTCCCATGCAGCCCCTCCTACACAGATTTGCTGTGGCCAATAACCCATCAGCAAATGTGACTTAAGCAGAGGTTTGATAAACCTCTCCCACATCAGGGTTTATCTTCTTGGAACACAGCTGCCAATTAAGAATACGAACCATTTAAGACCAAACTGTTGGATGAAAACAACCAATGTAGTCAGAGGGTTTCAGCAGGCTCAGTGTCTGGACTGGGTCAGCCTTCAGGTGACCCTACAGCTAAATATAGCCACCTGAGGCAAATTATAATTATGTAATCATTATTATTGTCTTATATATGTGTTGTATATAATAATATGGTTTACTATAAAATATGCATAGTGAGGTAGTAATTTGCTAATGAGCTAACAAAGATATTCTTGAATTCAAACTACATAACTTCCTAGCCCAAGATATTCTTTTCTGGACACTGGATAGATATCATGATTGTGTCTGCGCTCTTTGGTGCTCTCCTGGTCTACCGCACTGCACTTACCCTTTTGGTCAACCTGGATTCCTCTGATCCTGCTTTCTCAGGCATGTCCTGAGACATGAGCCATTGAGAACAGAAAAAAGACTCTGAGTAAGGTAGGCAGCTTCCCATCACAGTGTGAACTCCCCAGTGGAAAAGGTTCTCTCCACTTCTGGGTATTCTACCACACCCACTGGACTCCTCTCCAGCAAAGTCAGGTAGGCACAACCAGCCCTCCCCTCCATTTTGTCTCCAGGGCACTTTCTCTTAAGGCCTCTGCACTGGGTTGGACTGACAAGCTCCTCTTGCTCCCAATAAGATTTTCTACCAGGAGTCTATGAATTGGCCCTTCTTGTTCAGGGAAGCAGAAGGTACAAAAGGTGCTTCCACTAAAGTACCAATCAGAGCTGTACATATTTTCTGGTTCCAAACTAGAGAAGAACACGCTACAGCACAGGTTGAGATCTGAAAACTCCCTGATCAAAGATGAGGTGTTCCAAGGTCACTTGCCCATGGCTGATGCTTTTGTTTGCCAGAAAACTATGGGTTACTCTCTTTTTTCTTAACATCATGAAGGGGGTACATTTCACATGTAAGCAACTTTACCCCTCTCAAGTATACTATTCAATTGGTTTTAGAGGTATAACCACCACTAGTTTAGAGCAACTCTATCTGCCAATAAGATCCCAATGTCTTCATCCTGTTCCTGTTCCCAGGCCATCAAATATTCTACCTTCTGTTGCTATAATTTTGCCTTTTAAAGTCATTTTAAGTCAATAGAATCATACAGTCTAAATTATTCTAAATTATTTCACTGTGTCTAAATTATTTCACTGAACATGTCTTTGAAGTTCATCTATGATAAAACATGTCAGTAGTCTAGTTTAGGAGTAGTCCACTGTGTGGCTATACCACATTGTGTGTATCTTTCTCTACTGGATGAACATTCAGATAGTTTCCTGGTTTGGGCTATTATGAATAAGGCTGCTATGAACATTTGTGTCATCAAAGGTTTTCATCTCTTAAGCAAATACCTAAGAATGGAATGTCCATTCTTTTAACTATAAAATGCCAAGCTGTTTGTCTAGTGATTTTTACCGTGTTACGTTTCCACCTGGCAATTGTGAGTTAATTTTTTCTCCCCAGTCTTCAAATAAACACCCTCTCATCTTTGATCAATTCCCAGGGTTTTTTAGTCTAAGAATTGGTTAAGAATGTTTCAACTAGGCTCTCTCAGCCTGAATTATAATTTGTTCTCTCCAGTTACCTTAAATAGTCATTTGTGATGGTTCTACTCAATCTGTGTGTGTGTCATTATTTATTTATTTAAAACACTTAGCTCATTGGGCTGGCTCCAATAACCATTTAGTTTTCAACCATCTCAGGGGATGATCATGCAAAAGTACTTATACAAACTCTGAGACAAGTGACAATACACAGCTCCTTAGATTCACTGAGAAACTGGACTCCCTGAATATAGATTTCAAAAAGATATAACACTTAGTGATATTTTCCACAAGAGTACATTGACCCCAAATTTGTATGAAACTCACTAAAGTGAAAAGCCAGTATGAAACACAAAATATAGGAAATCTCAGAGCCAGAGAAAACAGTTTTAGGGAGAAGAGAAACAGGTTTAGGGGGTGTGAAGGTATACACCAACCTAGCACATCACATACATTATAAGACTTAATGAATATTTTTATTAAGGAACTATATTAAAAGAAATTTTCATCATAAATCCTCACTTTTTCAAAAAGTTTACGAGACTATTTCTAGAAAATAGGAAAGATGTACATGTTTAAAGCACGTTCAGTGACAGAAAATACTAGGATTCAGAGATGAAACCTAAGAAAATTAGAATCTAAAAATTGTCTTTGAGGCTGTAGTGATGCTGCATGCCTTTACACCCCAGGGAAAGGGGTTGATGAGATTACAGTGATATCCTTTGAGGTCATTTGTATAAGAACAGCAGATGCCTTAAATAACAAGAATCTATCAGACAAAGATTTCTAATACTGGAAACAGAGTATAAAAGATAAACACTGATAATAAAGAGTAGTATGAAGAGCTTCATCATGTGTCCTGATTGTGATGTTTCTTAACCTATGCATATACAAAGATATCATTAACACACACACACACACACACACAATCACAGAATCCCATGCAAAAACTAATGGAAATCTGAATCAGGTTCACACCTGAGTTAATAATGTATGTGTATGTGTGTGTGTGTGTGTGTGTGTGTGTGTGTGTGTAATAACAATACCAAGTCCCTGATTTGACAGGCACTGTTTGTATAAGGAAGTTAGGTGAAAGATTCATTGGAATATCTTACACATTTTTGAAATCTATTCAAATTAAAAGGTTATATTGGAAGGAAAGAAAAGAGGGAAGTAGAGAGTGAGGGAGAAAAAAAGAAGAAGAAAATTATTGATGCCTTTCTCCCTTCTATTGTCGGCATGGATTGCATGAAGGGAGGCAGGGAAGAGATGGGGGACAGTAAGATACCTCCTGAATTTGAAGACAATTTTCTTTCTTGAAAGGAAATTATGAAAAATCAATCCAACAGCCCCACCCTAGAAATGAAACCTGAAAGTGGAGGACATTTCCTACTAGAAGGGTCTGGTGTATTGTACAGAAATGAACATATCTAAGTATGGGTCTAACTGCTTGTACTGTATATCTATTTTGCAAGAATGGCAATAGAGAAGTGTAGCCTTCACTGTGTTTGTAAGCAGACAGCACAAACATCAAGAACTCGCCATAGGAGAGAACTTGGACTGGCTGTTCTAGCCTCCTTGGCAGGTGTACCTTACAGCGGAAACAGATGCAGCAGACTCTGTAGCTTGGCGACAAGAGCCATTAGACCACTCTCGAATTCCCTTTGCTATGGTTCCATACTCACTTTTAATTGTGCTTTGGCTATTCATGGAGCTTCTGTATAGCAAGATAATGAGTTGATTGGCCAATGCAAGGATTTTAGTTCACTTGCCATTATTTCTCCTTCATAAATTAATAATTTAGCATTCTGGTTCATATATCAATATCTTAGGGGGGTTGTAAGTATGAGTGAGCAACTAGAACAAGAGTTCTTCACTGGAAACCCAGGATGAGTTTCAAGGGATCCATTAAGCTGTGAGATTGATGCAAAAGCATGTGTGTGTGCAGTGTACCTTTCTCAAGAAGGGTCAATAACATTCTTCAGATTCTCTGAGATAAAACAGAAATTGGAAACAATGTCAAATATGGATGTGCTGATAAAATAGAATTTCAGGACTTCTAAAATTTATTTTCATAGACTGCACTGGGAACATCTTCCTGTACTGTTAGCTTTCTGTGACACTGTTTTTACAACGTCATAGAACTCAATTACTCAAATTCCCTTTGTAAGAAAAATTGTAAAATTTTACTGTAAACTTCTGAAAAGTCTAATTTCCTGGTAAAATATTGACTTGTTTTTATTAGTAGAGGTGAGAATTAATGGTGAACCCTACAATTAATGTGTACGATATACCAGCTCTGGACCAAGCAGTGTACTTACTGCTTTGCATATAAAATCTCACTGTGGGCTTTACAGTCCTGGGAGGTGGGCATTATTAGTTCCATTTAAAAGTTGAAGAGAAGGAGGTATAGAATAGCTGTCAGGTGGGGAGCCAAGCTGACAGCCAGTTCTGTCAGGCCTTTTCTTCCATTCATAAGATAATAAGCATTGCCATCTTTATCCTTCAAGCTCCACTTTATTCCCACTCAGTCATTTCTCCCTTCATGGAAATCCTCCAGTTCTTCAACTGGCTCCAAGTCACCCAGTTTGGCACCATTAATGATCATCTAACCCAGGAGTCAGCAAACTTTTCCTGTAGAGGACCAGATAGTAAACGTTTTTGCTTTTGTGGCCCATGTGTTCTCTGTCACAGCTGCTCAATGTTGCAGCCCACTGAAGCACAGCAGCAGCCACTAACAGGATGTGAATGAGGAAAGGTGACCATGTTTAAATAAAATCTGATTTACAGATAATGACATTTGAATTTCCTATAATTTCCACATGTCAAAAAATATTGCCCTGATTTTTTTTTTTTTTTGACCACTTAAAATTGTGAAAACCACTCCAGGTGGCACCTTCTTGTATGCTTCTGCTCTCCACACCTAGCTAGAAAACCATGGCACCAAAAATGACAGTGTCACCTGTTTAAATTCTCCCAGCATCTATAGAGAGGGCTAGGCTCAGAAGTAAGTGCTCAACAATATTTGATTAATATCCTTGATGCTTCTCACCCTCTGAGTCATATCAAGAGAAATAAACATGAAGCATTTCTTTTTTCTTCACCCTCTCTCCTTCCTGATGGAATTTTGTATCTCTAAAATATCATTGTGATTTTTTTTTTTTCTTGAACACTGATAAAAAACACTCATGTGCTTGGCCCACTTTAAGGTCAGATGGCATCCTGGCTGAGAGCCAGTGAATACAGCTGGTGAAAATTCAAGCTGTCACACACTTGTTGCCCTGGTTTTCTAGTTCCTTCACCATGAATTATTAGCATTATTTATAAGAATGAATTGATGCATGAGCAATCATTTTTAAAACCATAATCCCCAACCAAGGAGCGATGTTATGAATTCACAGCTAAATTTAGGACCATGAGAAACACACTGTAGGACTGGCTGCTATACATCGTCTCTGCCTCATTTCCTCATCTATAAACAGAGGGCAGCATCACTGCCCTCTTCCTACAGCCATGGTGAGGGTGGCCTGGTGGGAAGCTACACCTGAAGATTTAGTAATAATCACTGTAAGTTGCATTTATTTGGACTCCACCACAGTAAACAGTGCTGTTGTGTCATGTTATCAGGCAGACGTGTCTTGTGCTCTGTTATATGTAGAAATAAAAACTGTTTTGTTTTTTAATTTGTTTTAAGGCCGTATCAACAAGTTATGAAGACAAGCTGATATTTACTTCTCAGTACACATTTTGAAATTATATAACATATGCCTCTGAACTGTTTTTGTTTTACCATTTTCAGTGTAAAATTGTTGTAACCAGAAACTGTATCACAGCAACTGTTTCACTGTCCTGCTATTGTTCGGATGTTACTCTGCATGTGAGGTTGGAAGACATGTTAATCATTGTCACTGGTGGCCTGTGATTGTCAGGATATCAGCTTGCAAAGACTTCTGGGCACTAAATGAGATTCTAGGTGTTTACTAAGTCAGTTGTTCTGCAGGGTTTGAATGTTATTCTGATTTATTTCTAAAAGTGTTTTTTTTTTTCACTAGAGTTAGTTTTCACCCACTTTATAGACACCTTAAAATAATCTGGTTGGTGTTGAAAATTCTTCCAACAGCTGCCAGCTTGCCTTTGAGGTGAGGAGGCTCCTCGCTCCCTCTGGGGTGAAACCACACTTGTTGTGAACAAATGTTTCAAGCTAGTGAAGACAGAAGACAAAGGAAAGCTTTAGCCTTTGGGTGTTAACCATAGCAAGAAGCAACTTATTCCTGTCAGGAATCCCTCAACATCCTTCAGTAGAAGACAGCAATTTCATGCATGATACAGAGCTTGAGGTGGAATGTAAGTCAGCTCACAAAAGCAGTTTGTTCAAACCTCAAGCTACAATTACCACGGAGAAGGGGAGGGAGCATTGGGTTTTGTAACTGGAGTCTCATTAACAACTTGAGACAGGGGCACCCTGTGATTGTCTCAGTGCAGCAGCTGCCTTCTTCTCCCTGAAGGCCTCTCATTCCATGATGGCCAGAGTGATGCCTGTGTACACAGACTTTATGACATCTGTTGGGTGTTTATGGTACCTGGATGAAGGGTGCTTATAGGAATGTCAGTGATTACTAATTGCTATATAACCACACAGTGGATAGAAGGTATGGTGGCCTTGAGTAGATAGCAACTTATATAGATAGCCTGCTTTGATGTGAAAAGTTCCCAAGCATCGGTAGTTACCATAATTCTGGTTGACTCTTAATATCAGCTGTGGTTATTATGCTGCCTCCCCTCATGTAACTCCAAGGAGTAGATCACATATTTCTCAAGTATTAATTAACCAAGAATTTAAGCCCCAGGTACAGCGTCTCTCGTTGCTATTACTTAGCTGATCCATCTCTCCCTTCACTTTCACTGAAGGTCTTAAAGAAGAAAATACTTCCCTCCAAATTTGGGTTCATACTGCTGCCCACTGAAAAGTTCATGAAATGTTTCCATTAAATGAAGAAAACCTCTAGTTAGTCTAGGAGTGAAAGTGGGAATGAAGGGAAGTAGCACAGTACGGGGAATTTTAGGTTAATCTGACTCACTTAACAAGTACTGAGTTCTCACTATGGCCAGATACTAAAAAGACAAAGATACAAGGTGACTGTAGGCAGGGAGGAACTGGCAAATTGACAAGTACCATAAATAGCCACATATGCAAAGATACATGTACTAAGGACAGTAGAGACACAAAAGGGAAAAGCACTTCTCCATCTGGAGAAGTCAGGAGAAGTCAAAGAAAGGAATATGAGCTAATCTTGAGAAATAGATGGGATGATCCTCCACGTTCACCCACCACTCACATTCCATGAGGAGGAGCAGCAGTGGGAATAGAAAGGTGGAGATGAGAAACACACCAGCCTGTGTGGCCATCAAGGAGAAAATGGGGTCAGAATTCTCAGGAAAGCTAAATGCTGCCATTAAGTGCTAAGCAGGACCACTAATCTCCTGTCCCCTTCCATCCAGGGCCTCTTCAGGTGGTGCCTCTGGAAGTCTCTTGCCCCTATGTACTCCCGTGGCAGTGTGCATGTACCATTTCTTGACCACCACCCCACCCACTTCACTGTGCTCCTGATCCCCTGTGATGAGACTAACCTAAGTGCACCTAGATTTTGTCTTTGTAGGGGGTGTCAGGCCTGCCTTGTTATTTCACTGGAATCGATCTGCTCAGTTTGTCTTCATTATACAGAGATCCATCATAGAACTTTTTAAAAATCCGCTTTTATATATTTTATTTTGAAATGTAAAATGTATAAAGAAGATGTGAAAATTGGGCTTAAAGCTCCCCTATGCCTGTCACTCAGATTATCAATTGTTCCCCTGGTAACACATCTGCCTTATTCTATATGTATACACACACACATATTAACTTTCTTTCCCCTTGAATTATTTGAGAGAGTTGCAGCCACGCTGCCCACAAACTCCTTTCTCCTCCTATATGTATTTTCTATAAACAAGGACATTCTCTTACATAATACAATACAAAAATTAACACTGAACCAACACTACCATATAAATCCCAGATCTCGTTCAAATGTCACCGACTGTACCCATAACACCATGTCCTCCAGGCTCTTTCCAGCTATCGTTGTTCTTCAACTGCCTTCCTCCTGGAACAGCTCTTCAGTTTATCCTTTCTGTCATGACCTTGACATCTCTTGAAGCAAGCAGTTACTTCGTGTAATGTCCTGAGTTTGGGTTTGTCTGATGCTTTCTTGTGATTTATGTGTCTACAACAAGAAAACCTCAGAAATAATAATATGCACTACTTGTTGCGTCATTTAAGGAGGCACATGATATCAATTTGTCCCATGCTGGTTTTCTTCTTACATTTGATAAAGATGATGTCTTACAGAATTCTGAGTCATCTCTAAATATTTTGTGAGGAGGTGCCTTGGGCCATCCATTATAAGAGAGAACTTTTCTTTCTCTTCCACTTAGTCTTTTAATTTTTGTTAGTGTGAGTTCACTTTTACTCAAGGATTAAAATCATTATCATTTAATGTGCTATTCATATTATCCCAGACCTGAACAATGAAAGTTCATTTAAGGCCTGTGTTCCCATAATTCTTTGAACATTTCCTTACTTTGTAGTACAGGATGTTCTTGTTTCATCTTTTATTTTCCCTATCACATCCCTAGAGTCAATCATTTCTCTAAGAAGCAATGGTTCTACTAAATAGAGATTAATATTTAGAAGTCAAGCCCTACAAACTATTAGCCCTGGTATTTATTGCTAATAAGATATCTGCTTCTAGATCTTTCTTTAGGTAGAACTAGGGAATATATGTGGGTATCTCTTTACATATGTGTATGTGTAAACACTTGTATATACATGTCCATATATGTGCATATATTTATGTACATATGTATTTCTCTGTGAATAGCTCTACATGCACATGTGTGTATATGTGTGTACATATCTCTGTGTGCATCTTATCTACCTATGTATGGAAACATGTATATGTGTGTCCACATATTTATGTGCATATGTGTATATGTCTTGCTTTGTGTATTTCTATCTTTAATGTGTATGTATATATCTGTATGCATTTATATTTGTACACACACATAAAATCTAAACATACTTACACTTGTTTCTATACCCATGTCTTTAGAAAGTGTTGATTTCACATTGACATCTCCACTCCTTATCTAATACCACAGGATTTATTCTAGCTGTACTCCTTTCTATATTTATAATTCACTAATGACAGCAAGAAACCCTCAATGTGTTTATTTTTCTCAATCACTCCAAGCCCCAGTTATGCTGGGAAAAAACTCAATATGTCCCAATTAAAAGTCCTGTCACGGGATGATCTGTAATCAACAATTGATTATCAAAATTGACACACTGTGTGAATTCTGCCTACTTCTGCCCCTATCTAGACTCTGAGAATCAGTGGAGTTGAATCACAAGGTTTTGCTCTTCCTGTGGTTGCTTAGCAGAGTGTTATTTTTTTCTTTGCCATGGCAATGAACCCCTTTAAATGTGGGGTTTCCTTTTCTGTTTTCTCCTTGTTACTCCTCTAATTACTCATGGAGCAGTAAAAGGATTAACTAAATCCATTCAAAGATGTGTAGAGCAAGCTTATCCCAGGAAAACTGCATTATAAATATTATATAGCTATAAAAACCAGAGCTGGAGGCCAGGGGTCGGCTGATGCCTCTGTGCAGCTGCTAGATGGTTGGTTCTTCTAGCACATTCTCAGAGCCACAACCTCACATCCTAGATACACATCTTTAAGGCATCTTCACCAGCCCCTGCCTCCTCACTCTCTCCCCCATGTCAACTGTAAACTTGGCAGCAGTGAGCTCTCTCACCCTACAGCTGTTGTGTCAGTTTCTCCTTGACCTTCTACTGTAACTGCCTACATAATGCCCTTGCTGTTCTGAAGGGCAAGGGAAATCCTCTCCTGCCAGCTGAAGCTTCCCAATGCACTTAGATGTTTGTTTCCTTACAGATTTTCAAAACTAGATAGTTTAATCATACTGCATCTACCAAAGGAAGCTAAAAATTCCACTTCTAAAATTACCCTCAATACTCTCACCACTTATATTATTTGGGAGAATGAATAATAATGCGGGTCCCTGTCTTTTAATCCAGAACTGACTTTGTTTTAGAGGCCCTAAGAGAGCTGCCTGGCAACACAATGCATCACTGTGCTTAAACTTTGTTTACAGCCACGGGCTGGAGTAAAGGAACAGATGGTAAGAAAATCGGATTTAAAGAAGGGACAGATGCGTCTGCATCAGGGAGTTCAGTGAATCTTTTGGCTTCTGGTGTGCATGCAAAGATGAAGTCTGGCTGTCCATAGCAGGCACACCTCAGTTTGCTGTCACTTTTGACCATTTGCATCTTGTCTCTGAGTATGGTTAATATAACCCATTATAGGCATTTGTCTCATCCCTTCCATGGGGAATGTGTTTTCCCAAGGTTTTGTGTATTTTTTATCCTTTTATAGGAAATAGTTTCTTGATTACCCATGTAGTTGTGTATTTAAAATTGCAAAAATGTTTAAGCCACTAACCTTGATTGTCTGTAGATGAGATTATAATTCTCTGATTATAGAAATATTTACATTGAACATGTATAATAAGAAAAAATAAGCACAAACATTTATGTTTCACACATTTATGATCATATCCTCACTACCTTCACACCTCATCATCCCTCTTTGGTGTTTTTCTCTGAGGACAAAACAATTTTAAGATGCTAACTTCCACAATATAGAATATAGCTATTCTAGATGCTTGTATTTAATCTGCCCAGATGTCCTTCCTCCTCCATGTGAAAGGAAAGTGTCAGGTACATTTATTTACATGTGCTTCCTTCAGGAGGCAAAATGAAAGACCACACATTTTATCCTAGTGATGAATGTACCTCACAGCCCAATTGTTCAAGGTTGGGAATCAAACTAGGTACTTTTATTCCAAAATGAACCCCCTATACATTTATAGCAATTCGAGACTTTCCATAGCTACTCCACAATCCACTTCCCCACAGAAACTGGTACCTCTGCAATAAATTCCACCCACACTTGCAGGTTGACAACTTGTCACTCCTGCATTGTATTCAGACTCTGTGAGAGTCAAACCTTCAAACTCATCCTAAAAAGATTGGAATACTGAAGTAAGAATGCTATATATTATAGAAATATTTCCTTTAAAAGTAGTCATGAGTTAAAAATTGAGGTGTCATACAGGATTGGCTACAAAAACACTACCAGAAGTGACACACCTGACTTCCTTGGAAACAGTTTGCTTTTACTCCTTGCCTCCTGGCATGCACAGCACCAGCTGTAGCTCTCTCGGCAGGAGTATAATTCTCCTGGATTATACACAGGTTACCATCTTCAAATATACTTTCCAAGCATACCTCATCAATACTTGAGAACACAACTTGATGTCCAGTTGTGACCTTGTTCTCAAATCTCTTGGGTTTAGGGATCTCTACTTGCAAGTACCCCAATCTCTTACATATTTGGGTTCTGGCCTATCTCAGTGCATCTTCCTCATCCCAAATACAGAAGACACAGAAGGGCACTTGGACCTAGCAGTACAAAGTCCAGGCTGGGTGACTCAATGACAAGTTGTCATTTCTGCTCTATGTGGGTTTTTTTTTTATTCTACACAGCCTCCACGTCTGCTACTGCCTCTGCTTCTGTAACTCCAATGCACTGTAGTAACCAAACCAAGGAAAAAGCTGCCACCCAGAAATCCCGGGAGTAACCCACTATGGCATACCTACCTATTTATAGCCACCAACCAGATGGAAACTTGCTAAAGCCTCCTTTTGGGGTGTCTTTTTCTTTGCCTATGTACAGTTATACACTAGGTTCTATAGAGTTCAAACTTAATTGCTTGAGAATCACCTGCAATGCTTTTTAAAAATGCAAAATTGCAGGATCTTCCTAGCTTCTTTAGGTAGGATCTAGGGACAACGGCTCCAGATAAGAATATGATGACAGTAGATTTTGGGAAAAGTCTTAAAATACTCATTTTTCTTTCCTTTTCTTTTCACTTTACATACTCCCCTTCACACTTGCTTTAAATATTGTACAACTTTAAACACTTACAGGCTAATGGTTTCCTTGCTTAGATATCTAAGGCCCCAATGTCTCTCTTGAATTCTAGGTTTAAATATCCACCATCTAGCAGATATTTCTCCCTTGAATAACCATTGATGCTTTCAAAACATAATTGTGAAAACAAACATTTTTTTCTAAGACACTTGAAATGAAAGGCCACACTTTGAAGCACACTTAGATAACAAAGGGCTAACGTTGGTCAAAATGTAGACTTTTCTCAGAGTAAAGAAAATGGAATTGTCTCTATTTTGTATTTAAAACTTTCAGATATTTCTTCCACAATCTGTAAATATGAGAACATTATCTCTTCTGCTGAAGATGTAAATAGATATTCAAACAAGTCATTGTCATTTAGAGTTTCTGCCTGTGTCCCCAAGCTAGTGTGGGTACTTTGTATCTTGAATGATTCTGTATTTCTTCTCAAAAGAAAGGATGTAATAACTGGAGGATCTGTGTTAGTCTATCCACCTGGGGATTCCCATCAAAAGGCTCCCTTTTGTTGCCAGAAACAGAAACCCTTTAATTTATCTTCAGAGTTAAGGTGCATTGTAAGCCTATAGGACAGCACAAGAAAAATAGGCACAGGTGGGTTCTAGATATTTTCATGACAGTTCCAGTGAAAAAGCCGCACATTCTATGTGCTTACATGAGCCAGGTATAGCCTGTGCTCACGCAATGGCCATATGTGGAACCCTGTTGTTATCCTTGCTTTACATATGGGAAAACTGAGACCTAGAGTGGAGGAGGAACCTATCTCAGCTGACTCAGAGGTCATGTTCTTTCCCACCATGCCCTGATGGGTTTTTCCTAAGAAAGGCAATGTGGAAGTTGGCTGGGGTGATGGTTCAGTGACTCTCTGGTGGCTTTTCCTGCTCTTGTAGCTGCAGATTGTAGCTTTGCAGCCCCTTCCAGAAGATTTTCATTCATGTTCTTAGCATGTGGCCTTTGAGGGCACTATCATTCACTGGACAGAGTGCAATAAATGTAAGTAGGGAAGAAGTGGTAAATCTGCCCCTTTTTGGAACTTTGTTTTTCCCTGGGTTGGTCTCTTATCCTTTTAAATTCAAATTATTACCATGAATAATTATTTAAGCAAGTAAGCCAGAGAGTACACATATTGTAATTATTTTGATCACTAAGATAAAAATTAAACCTAGTAGCAAGCACTTGTATGATAAAAAGTAAACAGAGAAGGAGTAAATGAATGAAAGCTTGGGTGTTTCCTCATCAGTAAGTCTTAGAATTGTTTCATTTTTAGTTTATTCTTACACATACAAAATAGATAAATAAAATGGATTTTTCCCAATTCAAAATAGGTAAGTTTCAGTCATTACTATTGCTAGTTTATTTATATTAAATAAATATATAATCCTATCACACTGTGAAGCATAATTAGCAAGTATTTATGCTGTTGAATCCGTGACCCAGTTTCCTGAAGACATCTGTTTTCTAAAAGGATTTTTTCAAACTGAGATTAAAGGGTACAACTCAAGTAGGCTGCCAGATAAAAATGTAGGACTCACAGCTAAAGTTGAATTTCATTTAAAGAGCAAATAAAATTTTAGTGCATGTCTCAGTTATCACATGGGACAAACACTCTAAAAAATAATCTATGGTATATCTGAAATTCAAACCAATTTTAGCATCTTGTATTTTTTATTTTTTTTTCTTACTCTCTCTTTTTCATCTGACAATCTTATACCCAAGATATAAATCATAGACGGTCATCCCATTTCCCCACTTATGCCACTATTTATGTATTTCTTTATTTTTTTTTCTTTTCAAGTACAAGACTCAGATTTTAGTTCTCCCTCATCTCATGCCCTTATTTCTATTCCATTTTTTTCTTCTTTGACAAGATACAACAGGTGTGCAGCCTTTTTTGCTCTCTATTGTAAGATAAAAACATGTATAGGATAAACTACTCAGGAAATTGACTTAAGCAACCTCTGAACTGATGACTAACAGTTTAACAGTTGCAAACAGGTGAGACCAGTCTCACTGTGCAAATGATGCAACCCCCAGGCTCAATCTGGGTGGATCTGTGACAGTAAAACACAATTCCTTATCAGCAGAAGTGAGTTTACTGCATGTGATCTCCTGGGATCTAAAGGTCTTCTAATTTCAACATGTTTCATTTTTTCACCTGAGAACAAGATTCATTTCCTTTTTGTTTTGAAAACCTCTGTGTCTCCATTTCTTTTTACCCCATAAGGTCTTGAGACCATCCATGAGAGTGATCAGAGAATACTGTATAGATTGGCTTTCTTAGAGGGCTCTGGCCATCCCATAACTCAAGAAGTTTGTCATATATAGTTATTTATTTTATATATTTTACACCGTTGTTAATTTTTGTGCTGCATTTGATTTCTCCCCTCTGCTGTAGTCCCCATAGTTCTCCCGTCACCGTAGCACCTGTGATCCATCACTATAGCCCCTTGTGCTCTTATCCCCCTTCTCTGTTTTGGCTCCTCTCCCTCCCCCTCTGCTCTGTATGCCTCAGAAACAAAGGGTCAGAGAAAAGACAAAACAATCGTGAGGTTTTGTATTCAGCACAAGGAATGCAGAACTGGAATATACCACATTCCCACCTTCTTCTACCATAGAGTTCATGCTATTTTGTTAGCCACGTGATTGACTAAGTCATTATTGTTTATGGGTTTGAGTGTTCAATAATAAGTACAGGGAGAAAGGCACATCAGTCTTGTTAAGGGTAGGTTGTGTCAATGTCGGTGATGTGTGCTTCAAATTGTTAGGAAAGTACTGTCAACATATTAAACAATGCAAGGAGGTTTAAAGTTCAATTATGTGCTTTCTTCCTCTGGAAATGATAACCTATGCTTAACAAAATATTGGTAAGAATAGTCTATGAGACTCTAATAAATATCGAGACTTAGAGGTATTAACAATCAATAGCTTAGAGAAATATTAAGATGTCCATGTGAACAAACTTCAAGAAACAAACATGAGATCGCATGGGTCTTAGATTCTCAAGTGTTCATTTACATACAAATGCCCCAGAGACTTGTGTACAAAACAAACTACTCTTCTGTCCCTGTCCCTCATGTTCTGTTTTAACAGACTGCGTAGCTTTCTGGTTAAGAGTCTGGATTTAGGAGCCAGACTA
The DNA here is from genome assembly GCA_004024945.1 of Uropsilus gracilis. Lineage (NCBI taxonomy): Eukaryota > Metazoa > Chordata > Mammalia > Eulipotyphla > Talpidae > Uropsilus > Uropsilus gracilis. The sequence continues at coordinate 80,102 of PVHY01003250.1, forward strand.
ATCAGTCACTTTATTACGGTAGGACTCGTATGTCTCAGTCTCTTGCTCTATAAAATGACAATAGTGCCTATTGCATGGAATTGCTCTAAGGACTGAGTTAACTGTCTGTAAAACACTTAGTAGATGAGCGATATGGGTCAACAATTTTTTTTTAAACGAGTACTCCAGGTAACTGTGATGTGGCAATCTGGGCCTACACTTTACTGAACGCTGTGGTGTTTCCTCAGGCTAACAATTGACTCTACATGGGTTGTCCATAAATTAGTTTATCTCCATGTTCATCAGTTTACTGCCAGGAAAGTCAGTCTGAGAATTGTTGACTGACTCACAGATATAGTCCCTACATCTCCTCCTGGCAGTGTACCCTCTGTTCTGTGAGAAAGTTAGAACAGTAAGAAATACATGTTAAACAAGTGCTGAAACAGTGGCAAGCGCCGGTCCAACACTTTGGACCTTTACACCCACTCCCGTGAAGACACCAGCAAGCACAAGACATTTGTGTCTCAGTTGTCACCTCATCTGGCACACAGCAGTGGCACACCACATATCAGCATGGACCTCTTTGGGTATGCGGAAAAACTCCATCTTTTCTGGTTTCTCCATAATCTCTTAATGCTGGTGGTTCCTGGGACTCTGGCCTCTTCTCAATCTGCACTCTTCCTGGGTGTTTATGTTCAGGCTTTTTGTATATCCATCCTGAACTTAATCTGTCTGAAAATAGATTCTTATTCACAGATCCTACAGCTCCCCTAGCCAGATAAGTTTGCATTCATGTCTTTCTCCAAGCTTCCCCTGCTTGGTACTCAGACTTAGAATACAGGGATCTCCCTTGATTTTTCTTTCCCTCAAAGCAGAACAGTCTCTCACTTGTGTATTTGCTCTTTCCTTATCTACTATTACACATTGCCCCATATTATCCTTTTAGCTGTTTCTGGAACATTTCTGCCTCTGGGGTTTGACTTCTCATTCCTTTTACCTGGAGTACTATTCAGATTGGTTCATGGTTGATTTCTTCTCATAATTCAAGTCTGCCCAAACATCAAATGTCCCCTCCTCAAAGACACCTCCTGATCCATATGGAAAGCAACCTCCACTCCCACAGTCACGCTCTTGCCCTTATCCTGCCATTTTTTTCTCAAAGCATTTGGCTCAGTCTGAAGCTACAGTACTTGTTTATTTACTAGCTTAATATCTGCCCTCTACATTAGATTATATTCCAATAAAGCAAAGATTTTGTTTCATTCATCATGGTATCTTGAGGTCTAGGACAGTGACCAACCTTTTGCTGCAAGAATGAATAGATGATGAATGAATATCAGCAATTAATAACAAAGGGGCCTAGGGATTCAGGATGTGGGAGTCAGAACACTCAAACACACACACACACACACACTCACCAAATTCTTCTGCTTAGGCCTTGAAAGGCTAGAAGGATTTGGATGGGTGGAAAAAAAAAATAAAGACTGTAACAGGTGGGGAGATAACACAAAGCCCAGACATGCCCACAATATTTGGGGGCAAGAAAAAGAAACGGCCTGATAGTTGTAAAAAGCAAATGACAGATGGGGGAGAAGGGAAGGGGAAAGAAAGGAAGAAAAAGAAAAAAAGACCAAGGTTGAATAGGTAAGATGGATTCAGACTAAAGCCATCACAGTCAGACAAAATAGAGTCAGAAAGTCCCAGTTATTTGGTGTGGACTGACTTCCTCCTAGGAGGTGGCAGGGTGTCAGTATCAAACACAGAAGTAGTAAATGAAACTGGAATAAAGAGTTTTGTACCAGCACCTCAAGCTAAGCCTCAGGAAGAGATGCAATACTCTACAGCCAGATTTCCCTCGCAGTTTGAAAAATTCCCAGGAATAAGTTTCCTTAAACTTGGGATATGACTCTGAAACATGGAGGTCACATTAGACTCTGCAGATGGGCCCAACCAGGAGGATCTCACATTACTCAATGCTTGGGGAGTAACTATTTGTTGCTATAGAATCCAGGAAGTATTGTTCTTCCAGTGGGAATGGAAATGAGGGGTTTTCTGAAAACACATCAGAGATACTATTGGGAAAGTGTCAGGTTTTCATGACCAGCATAGAATTTCAAGTGAATCCCAGCCCTAACTTTGTTGTAGCTGCTTTACAAACATAGTTGCTTTTTGGAAATGGAATGTTATGATTCAAAGCATTACACTGCAGCTTGGTCTAAAGATGCACACACTGACCTTTGGAGAAGTCATATTTATTCCAGATGTTGTTACTTGCAAGAGAATTGACTGTGAGAAAAAGCTAGAAGTGACCTAGATAAGTACAGAAAAGCCCAAAGGACTCAGTGATTTTTCTATTAAGATCAAGTGACTAATTAGATGGTAAAACCAGTTATAGTTCCCTGACTTCCACCTCCCCTCAAAGTGTGGCACCAAAACCACACTTTCAGGAATGCTTCAGCATTTACTTTATTTGCAAATCTGTAACTGGGCCATTTATTGTGCTTAAAAACAAAATTCCTCCACTGTGCCTCTACTGAGCATATAGCAGAGAGGCACTGTGAGTGGTGGGGACATGAGCTTGTGCCACCCTTTTCCTCATTTGGCCCTGATGCCCCTCTGTTTTCTGATGATCACCAGGGAGAACTGCATCAAGCAACTGTTATGTCACTGGACACCTGCCTTTCTGCTGGCTGCCTTACATGTTTCATTTCAGTGACTCCTCACATGGGAAGACAGTAATGCAACTGTATTACGTGAAAGGAAAGGAAAGCTCGAAAAGCATTCTCATAGGTAGTTAGTTTGGACACTTGAAACGCTGATTCCTAGGCTCCAAGTCTCTGCTTGTCACATGAAGGGGGAATCTTTTAAAACAGCTGAGTAACTTAGAAATGGGTAGCTCCCACTACATCAGACAAAACATGAGACAACACAAGTCCAGGACAAAAGACTATGTACGGAAACAATGAAAATGTCCTTTCTTCTAGACAGCAGTCACATTTTTGTTGTTACTATCTCTCCAATATCAAGGACTGAGAGACAATCAAGATGATTCTGTGGGGACAAATTAATTCTTCTCGTGTCTGGGTCCTTGCCTTATGGTGTCTGGATCAGAAATTTCCCTAAAAGTGACTCTGGGTCAAATCCCGTATTTTCTAGCAGATTTAGTTCTAAAGTAAGCAACAAAAGAATCAGGCCTAAGGCCTAAAAAGCAACATAGGTGGTAAGAACAAGAGGGTCTAAAATAAACATCCACATTGTCTCTTAACTTCTTTCTGATTTGCTTCCTCCACTTCTTTTTTTACTCCTTATTCTTCTTGTTCTTCTATTTTCTAAAAAACAAAACAAACAAACAAGCAAGAATTTGTTTGTGGTAGAATTCCTGGATTTTTCCCTCAAGCAAGTGGCAATGTTCTTTTATTCTCATGTTATAGTTACCAGAGAAGAGGTAGTGGAAAAGTGAATGATGGAATCAAAATTAGACAGCCTATATGGCCAATCAGTAATCCTCTAGTTCTAGTAACTTTTAAAAACTACAGTTTTTGCAAGAATTATTTAACATTATCACTATACTATCATTACTATTAGGGAATCAGCTATTAAAGTCATCTCATTTTTATTCTTTAAACATGTTTCACCATTACCAGAGACAGGTCTTGCTCTCAGTTAGCTCATCAATGAAGCCCACCCAAGCAGCACTGGCCATACCATTTCATCAGTGGGGCACAGTGGCATGTTCAACATGTTGGGGAAGCCTTGGAGGGCAGTCAGAAATGGTCCCAGGACCACATGGCCCTAGAGTTTTATCCAATAAAGGAGGTAGGGTATAGACACAAAGGAAGCTTGTTCGTGGCAAGAGCAAGAGTCATTGAAACACAAGAGCACCTGAGCAATTTGGGAACCTTGGCTAGTTAGCAATACAAGTAACTGAGAGAGGATCAACAACTCATGCTTAAGAAAGCAGTCGAGGCAGATCAAGAATGATTTTTAACTCTCACGGTTGGCTATTGATCAGAAAGCAGTGTGGCACCACTGAAGGGTTTTCAACCAGGAACAAAATCATCAGGTGAGCATTTTTTGAAAGTCACTTGGGAAGCAATGATCTGCACACAACGGAGGGGATAAATAAGGAGACAAGACAGAAGACAGGGAAATGAGTCAGGAATATATGGCAAGAAACCAGGTGAGAAAGGATATAGGGTGAAAATTAGAGCGTATCATTGAGTAGGTGGCTGGCCAACTGGATGTGAAGAATGAGCGAGATGGAGTCTCTTTAGAGAACTCCTGCTGATTTGACTTGCCAGGTGAGTGTTGGTGTCATTAACCTGCAAACTGAAGAGAGGGAGCATTTGGGGGAGGAAGATGATGCAGGAATTTTGGACAGTGGATAGCCATGTCTGGAGCTCGGTAATAAGCTGTGGGCTGAAGATAAGAATCAATACATGAGTGATCACAGAAGTTATATGTTTAATTTCTACTAGATGAATAGCTTTCAAATAGTTATTCTCTAACACACAGAAATACTTTTATATCACGATCCCATATATACATGCATAGACATTAAAAAATTCACTAAACAGTATTTACCATACTGAATTGAATCATGATTTTCTTTCATTACATTTTTTAAAATGCAAGTTGTATGTATTAATTTGATTTCACAATCCATTAATCACTAAAGGATTTAAAATACATTGTCTTAGACTGTAAGCCTCTGTGGCACAGACCATAATTCATGGGATTGAGTTTCCATATAGCATCCATTATACGCCTTTAACTTAATGAATGTTTGTGGAAAGAAGAAAAGTAGGCAGGAAGGAAGAGAGAGAAAAAATAAGGAAGGGAAGAAAGAGGAGAGGGGAGGAATGAGGGAGAGAGGGAATTAATTTTCAAATACTGAATATTAGCTTTTTTCCAGAGCTACAATGACATCTTGTTTCCTCGAATTCTCTTGAATTTCTATATGTAGTTTCTATTTTTCACACATTTCCAGGATGAGTCAAGTATATAGATCATAATGCTGGTGATGAAATTTGGTAGTTTGCTTTTTCTCCCCGCTCTTCTCCCAATACCAACTAACCACTAATTGAAACCACACCCGGATACTCCAGGCATAGTCTTTGAAGCTGAGTTGGACCGAGCAGAAATACACTCACAGGTCATGGCCGCGCCTTCCCTGCAAAGGTTATCAAACTCTGTACCCTATGATCACACCACAGCTGCTGGTACAGGAAGAAGATGGCAGCAGCACACCTCCCTCCCCTCCCCCCAACACACAAACAGAAGGGGAAGAAGCCACGAGGAAACAGAAACTCTGTTCAAGCTGAAGACAACAGGAAGAGAGGGCAGGGTGGAGAAATTAGTTGGCAGGAGCAGAAGCAGTTGAAGTGGAGAGTAGTTGAGAAACCATAACAGCAGAGAAATGGGCAGAGTGGCCAGCCAGCCTCTACAGGATACCAGATAAACCTGTGGGTGTTACTTTCCATTCTCTTTATTATAATCCAGGCTCTGTACGGACTTTTGGCTTTTCCCCAAATCTTCTTTCTCCACAAGTCTGATTATCATGAGTTTTTTTCTTCTTGTTCATGTATTTTTAATATTTTTAAAGTTAGGGACAAGTTGCAAGATAATAAAGATAGCTTATGTAGTTTTTACTCAGATTGATCCATTTTTATCTTTTTGCCCCAATTTGTTTATCTTACTGTCTTTTTTCTGAAGCATTTGAGAATAAGCTGCATACATCATATCCTCTTTCTTCTTAGTATTTCAGTGTGTATTTCCTTAAAGCAATTTTATTACATAGCCATAATAAAGGCATCAAAATCAGGAAGTCCTACACTGATGTAATACTTTAAAAGTTTATGGTTCTATCAGTGTTCATAGCAGCATTGTTCATAGTTGGCAAAAGGTGGAAACAATTCAAATGTCCGTCAATAGATGAATAGACAAAGAAAATGCAGTATCTACATACAATGAAATACTATCCAGCCTTAAAATAAACAAGATTCTTATTTATGTTACAGCATGAAAGAATTCTGAAAATATTATGCTAAGTAAAATGAGCTATACACAAAAGGACAAATGTTTCATGAGTTCACTTATTTAAGGTTCCCAGATTAGGCAGAAAGTATGGTGGTTTCCAGAGGCTGGAGAAGACACAAATGTGGAGCTATTATTTAATGCATTATTGTTTCTCTTTGGAAAGATGAGGAGTTTTTGGAAATGGATTATGATGATGGTTGCACAGTCCAATGGATTTCTTCAGTGTCGCTGAACTGTATATCCCAAAATGGTTAAAATGGTAAATATTGTTATATATTCTGTGATATTTTAAAGCCCATTTTCAAATTCTATCAATTGTCCTGTTAATGTTCTTTATAGAATTTCTCCTTCCAATCCCAATCACAGATTTCACAGATGGCATTTCATCATTCTGTCCCCTTATGAGGATGGCCAGCTCATCTGCTTAACTGGACTTTTCTGAAAGTCCTGTATCCTGGGAGATCATTCAGTTCCAGGCAAACAGGACTGTTGGTCAACCCCCCCCCCACTCTTTGGTTTCCTTCGAACTATATAGTTCCACAGCTTTTTCTTTGTCTTACATTAATATATTTTTAAAAAATCAATTATTTCACGAAATGTCCCTGAAATTGATTTTAGCTAGTGTTTTCCCTGGGCACCAATATCTGGCTGAAATAACATATCACAAGTACTCCAATAGTAATGTTCCACACTTTTGGAATATTACAGTTGGAAATGCATGTCCATTTGTTCCACATTAGATTGTTAAGTTTGAGCATGGTCAACCTGTGGTCCAGTTTTACAATCACGTACTTATGACTTTCCTCCCCAGATGCTCTTAAACTTGAGGTATAGTACACAAGTGCTTCTTACCACCTAATGAGCCTAAACAGTAGCTAAATATTTTATAGGAAACATCTGCCAGCACACATGCAGTTGACAAAAGAGAGTATTTCAGGATGCCTTTTCTGTTTTCAGTGCAGGGCAGAATAAGCCACCTTATTCCTCCTTAGTCACTTTAAATTTTTAAGGAAGAAAGAATTTTCAAAATGCAAATATTCTATGCAACTCCCCTTAAAAAAATCATCACCTTCATTGTAAAGAAAGCATGTCTCTCTATTTGAATTCCATGCCTCAACACTTATTCTCAAACTAAAGGCTGTTTTGTTTTTTCTATTTATAATTTTATTATTTTTTAAAATTGATATATAATTTTATTATTTTTTAAAATTGTACATGGCTGTTTTGTTGTGAAAAGCATGCTGGTGATGTGGAGCTGGGAACTTTAACCCACTTTTATTGACAGCCTAAAGCCATCAGAGTTTGTTGTATATTTAGTAAATGATCGGTTCGAAGGAGCACATCTTTATTAATTGTGCAATCAGGTAACCAATGAACTCTCCAAAATCATGAACAGTCATCAGAGGCGGGCCTTTGAAGGGGAAAGGTAGAAGAACAAAGGTCTCTGAGCTATTTGAAGGACGCAGAAAACTGCAGACCTGGGAGAATTGTGGCAGGGTTAATAGATCACCCAGCCTGTTTATGTATTATGTTTACTGCTGTTTTCTGCCTCCCTCTGTTAGAATGAGGAAAACCCCACAAAGCCAGGATCTTTATTTTGCTCACATATCACCCTGTCTGACTCAAGTAGGCATTTAGCTAAGATTTGATTTTTTTTTTAATGCATGCATGACTGATCTTTTTCTTGAGTATAACTAATTTCCCTGACTTGCACACCTAAAAGTGTCTAAAACATTTTATGTTATGTATATTTTGCCACTTGAAAATTGTTTTTTAAAAAAACTTCTGACATAGATAGTCCTGGGTCGTGGTTGTCATTGACATGGTCTCAGCAGATCTATGCTAATGAAGAACTAGCTTGGGTCAGGACCTCACCCCAAGAACTGATGGAGGATTCATCAGTTTGAAAGCACCTTGACCCAATTTTGGGTAAGTTTTCAGTTTTTTGGTTTTAGAGACACTGAAGAATAGCATTCCCTTTCCCTTCATGCTTCCTTTCCCTATATCCCCCAAGCACCATACTTAATGTGCTCACGGGAGATTTGAAGGCTAGAGTCCCCAAACTCTAACATTGATGTAATAGTTTTATTTTCCACATTTCTCATAGGGAGAGGCAGGAAAAAGTCATTCATTTGTGTTTTCTTTCAGCACACTGGGTGAACCATCTTGAGCTGAGTCCTTGAGTGCTATGGCAATAGAGAACCCAGGAGCTGTCCTCTTGAATAGCGTTGCATTTATTTCTTCTGTTCTCAGATCCTCCTCCCCAGTCATGAAGAGTTCATTCTTGCCAGAGACCAAATCTGAAAGGTACAGAAGCAAAAACTACAGCTCAGGGAAGTTCTGCAAGATAGAGGAAGATACAGGGAAATGTGGAGCTGCATTCAGCACCCACTCTGGGGAGTTTTCTACTTTAGTTTCATAAAATGCTTTCTGATCTGCACGTACTCGTGCAGACTCTGCAAATCAGAATCTGCAAATAGCTTCTGGTAAAGTCATGATGGATCAAAGTTATTTTTCTTTGCCCTTCAAACTATTTTTCTTTCTAAATATTTGAACACTTTTTTTAAGTTGTGGCAATGACACAAGTTTAAATACAGCGTTGCCTTTATGAGCAGGTCATGACTTAGAAAAACCTACCCTCAACTCTGACTCCTTTCTGATATTTGGGATGAAAAGAGACTTAAAAGTATGCCAATTAATGCAAGACTTCAAACATACATATCATGCTAGTACTTTTATGCCAATTAGTATAAGGCTTCAAGCATATATATCATGCTAGAGATATAGTGGGGCCTTGTTTTTTCAAATTCCATTGAATAGAACTCCAAAGTCAACAAACTGAAACAAGTTGGAGAAATAGTAACAAAGGAGATTTTGTAAAAGGTGGATATGGTGAGTACCATCCTTCACACCTAAGATGCCATCAGAGCAAAGGCAGATTTAGATGAGATGCAACATATATTGCAAAATATATTGGACACCTACTCTTCGCTAAAACTTGAGATGTCTCATACATATTGCCTCATTTAACTTACAACCATATTTATGTCTATCTAGACAAATTAGACAATCAAAGTGCTTTTGAGGCAAATGATTTTATTCTCAACTAAGTGATTTTCTTGCTCTTTCACTCCTTTCTTCTTTTTGAACTGAAGGAACAAGAATTCTTCTTCATTTCATTTTAATATTACCACTTCTAAAGTGCAAACATTTTTCAGGAGTCTAACAGACAGAAAAACTATACTTTCATACTCTTGTTCATAGATTATAAGGTTAATTATATCAAACTATATCAATATTTTAATAATTATATTTTATGCATTTTACTTAGAATGTTACTACTATTTTTAGTTTAATTGTAGATTTTGATTCTGAATTGCAATAAAACTGTTGAGTTTGAGCTAAAACTGTCATGGGAGTAGGCAGAAAGTTTGCAATGTAAGTCAGAATGTGAACTGTGGACTGGGGTTTGAGCTTAGAAAAATGGAATATTTGACTCACTACCTCACTCCTAACAAGCTCAAGAGACAACTCTTTTCCATCTCTCATTTTTATTAAAAAACTGTGAAAACAATTTAGAAAAAATTTGAAATAGGGATAGTGTACAAAAAACTTCATACTAAAAACACACACAAATCACTGCTGTATAGCTTATTCAATAATACAATCCTAGTAAAAAAATTACATGCACTCCCCTGTATGTCAAAACTATCTATGTTGCAGTTCCTAGTCACCACAACAAATGACTGCTGAGTTGTTAGAAGCTATTGATCACTTTTTCTGAAATGTAGAAAAATATATAAATTTTAGGAGAAGATAAATGATTGTGTATATGTGGGGTGTAAGAAATGTAAATTGAACAGAGAAACATCTGGAGCATAAAAATCTGAACTTTAAGAATCATTTTAACATGAATTATATGACCCTGAGGAAGTTCGCTTTTGATTTGTAAAACATATTTAAGTTGGTCATAATAAATCTTCTAGTAAAATCCCAATTTTAACTTCCATATAAATTTTTCATTTGAAAATCAGATTCCAAGCCAGGTGTGGTGGTGCGTGCCTGTAGTCCAAGTGTTGGGAGGCAAGAGGCCTGAGATCACTTGAGTTCGCGGGTTCGAGACTACCCCGGGTAACCTGATTTCAAAAAAGCAGCCGGGCACAGTAGTGAGACTTAATCTCAAAAAAGTGACCGGGCACAGTGGCAGGTGTCTGTAATCCCAGCTACCTAGGAGGCTGAGGTTAGGGATTGGTTGAGTCTGCAGGACTGCCTGGGCAACCTAGCAAGACCTAGTCTCAAAAAAAAAAAAAAAAAAAAAAAAAAAAAAAAAAAAAAAAAACCAACCAAACAAACAAACAAAAAAACCCCAAATTCCAACAAGCCATCTTTAAAAACCTGAAAAGTAAATATGAAGAGGGAAAAAGAAATCATCCATATTCCTACCAACCTTCTCTTTCAAAGTGTTTGCTGGTGACTTTTCTGGATGTGGAGTGAAAAATGCTTATAGCACTTCCACATGCACAAACACCAGATACTTCCTAACTATAGCATTTCAGGTCATATAACCCGTGATTTAATTTATTGTGTGTTGGATTGCTTTAATTTATTTTGTGTTGTGTATCCAGGAGAGTTTGAACTATCAAGGGCTTTTTCCATTTTATTCATTGTTGTAATCCAAGTCCTTGTACATTGTAGGTATTTAGTAAATGTTTGTTAAATGAATCAATAAATACAAACACAAGCATTATTAGCATTTAGATCTATTTTTTCTAGTGTCTTTAAATTTAATGCAATGATTTTTATTATTTTTAACACATAGAGGGAAATGTAACATTTATTAAATGTCAGGCACCATGCTAAAGACTTTGCATACTTTTTTCATTTAATCTTTCAACACGTTGAAAAATATTATTTCTGATTGGCAGTGTATGACCCTCAAGTTTGTGCAATTTCACAGCATCATTCAGCTCTGCAGTTGTGGTGTATATATTCATATCCATCTTTTTCTACATCTTTTTCATTTGCATCTCCTAAGCATTTCCTCATCACACTTCACTTCTTATTTTAATAGCAAAAACTAACCGTATAAATGATGATCACACTACATAGAGCAGTAATGTAAGTGACTGAAAGTCATTTAAGTGTTTAGTTACAAGCTCTCCTAAAAAAAATTGCATTTGATCTAACCTGTGCTTTTGTCCACAGCACCTCCCTTATTCTTACCTACCTACTTGTATTGTTTAGGATTCTTGAACTCAACCTCATTGCTCAAGTGTTTTGTTTTTTTAGGGAGGCTATTTACAAGAGAACAGAGAGTTGGCTCACAGATTTGAAGCTGAACAGTTAAGCTTTGGAAAGGACACATCAGCTGACCCCTGGTCATTGGGCTCTCTCACCATCTCCTGCCTTTGAGTCCCTGCTTGGTGGCTTCATCCTCTCAGATGGGTTTCTTCCTTGGGAGAAGAGAGAGCAGGCTAGGTGCATATCCTTGTATAGTTGCTAATCAGAAGGAAAGGAATATCTTTCTCCAGTTCAAGTTTGAAAAAATTTGGTAGTAAAGAGACATTGATCTGGTTAAGAACCTCAGTATGCCTGGGAGAAAGGAAACTGCTGTCCAGCGACTTCTTCTCATGTACTTTAAGATTAGCAGTCCACACATAGTTTTCAGGAGCATTCCCTCCACCCTCCCCATTCCCCACCTCCCTTCCATTCCCCCCTAAAAGGTTCTGAAGGACCAACTATGGAAGGTGCTGTTCTGAAACCAGCTCAAACCCTGCTTTCTTCCTTAACCACTTCAGGTCACTGTTCATTTGCTGGGCAGCAATCTTTATTCATGGAACTCCTGTGTTCTGCTAGATTCCAGAGAGAGGCATTTATTCAGTCAACAAATGTTTATTCAGAGCTTCCTATGCTGCACATACCTCTGAGGACACACCAGTGAGGAAGAAGGCTAGGCCTCTGGGCACTAATATCCCACTGGCAGGACAGTCAGTAAACAAATAGATGACAATTTGTATTGTGTAAGCAAACAGATTGGGAGAGAAAAGGAGGAGGTTGCCATGATAAAGGAGAATGAAGGCTGGCCATGCTTAGGGTGGTAAAAGCTGGTCACTCTGAAGAACTGATAATAGAACTATTACCCAGCCCCCTATATCCTCCATTTACATTCCTCACCAAACTTACAATAGAATCCAAGCTCATGAAAATTTGCTAAATTGAAAGGGAAACTAGGAAATATGCTCATGTTCAGCTTAATAGAAGAATGAATACTTTTTTTTTTTTTTAAATTGAGGCCTCCTTTTAAAAGGAGGTCATGTTCCCTTATGAGTTTGGGGGGAAAAAACATATCAGTCATTAAGAAAAAATGTGACCATAGGAACTGCAGAGTTCACAGGGCTTTGATACACACTTTTCAAAACAAGCCTATGTGTCATTGCTATACAACAATCAAATGTGTCATGGCTATACAACTAGTTCAAAAACAAATTGACAGCAAAAGGTGGCGAGGAGGTTGTTTTGCTGTGCACATATCTAAACACCAAGGAACTTACAATAGGAAAGTTTATTTCATTACAATGATTTTTTTCACTGGGATAAATTTGCATGAGTAGAAAATATGTAAAGAAAATTAAAATTTCTTTTTCTAGTTTGCTCTGTATAATGTACTATATTTAGCCACATAGTGCTGTGAATATCCATGTGCTCACTCTCTCTCTCTTCTCTCCCCCACCCCCACCTTCTTACATACATAAAGGCAAGACTGAGGAAAGGGTATGAATGTATGTATTAATGTCAAATAGAACCAGGTCCTAATTCTGGTTCTACTACTTATTAACTGTGATTTGAGCAAGTTACTTAATCTTTTCAGATTTCACTTTCATCTGTTAGCAATAATAATAACACTACAGATGTTCTGAAATGTTCGTTAAATGAAATATGTTTTTAGTACTAAGGAATATGTGAAATAGAATAGAGCAGAGGCCCTGAATAAATGGTTCTTTGCTTTTAAGACTCAATATGTTGAGGCTAGAAATGACATGATCAATTTTTTACTACTTTTGTTTTCTGTGAGAGAACAAATTCAGTATATTTTGTTTACTAGCAATTTTGACCACACTAGAAATAATGGATCAGTTTAGCTACATTTCATTAATACATCAGCTATGTATATATTACCTACAGCTATGCAGTAATTTTAGAAGTTTGACTGATTTTTCTGTTCTTTCTACTATAGATCAAAAGGGATGACTTTATTTATTCAGGTGTAAATGGAAGACCCAAATGGCAGTCAGTCAAACGAACCCTTTCAGAGGTCAGAGGGACCTTGACCATCCACATAAATATTGTTGCCTTCTCTGTGTGTTCTGCTTAATCCTGCATATGTGTTCTAGATCAAAGCATTTTTTGGCTGAAATTGCCTTCACCTCCATTTTAAATTCCATCTTTCTTCCTTACCTCCTTACTCACTCCATCTACAGTCATTGCTCTGGTTTTAAAGAAAGGGCCTTTACAGCTCTTTTGTTCCTTCAACAAAGAACACTTAACTCATGAATGCCTTAAATTCTTATCGCTCTTTTATCAGTACCCCCAACAATTCCATTAGATCCCTTCTCCTCAAAGTGGAGCCTTTGTATCTTATGGGTAGCTAGTCCTTGTGCCACGGTAAGTAGAATCCTGCTTGGAGATATGGAGTGGTCAATTTTTTAAGACAGTCACATTTGTGTGAGTAGCTCTAATCTTAAGAAAGGTTTTCATGGAACAGTTCATAGTGATTTGCTCTGGAAAGTAAAAGTGGAGGGAGGTGAGAGACAAGGGGAAAAAAGGAGGGAGATTTTTATGTTTCACTTTAAATCCTTCTTTTATGACTGTACTCTTTCACGTTATGATGAATTACTTAAATTCTGTCAACATTTGCCTCTCCATGAGCATCAACCATCACTCCTTAAATTGCAAGAATAAATCTAATGCTTCCTTCAAACAACCTTTCAAATCTTTAAAGATACCTTGTCTTTTCATGTCTGTTGTTCAAGATATGGACCCCTATTATTTAGCATGTTATCTGCATGATGACTTATGCTTCTTTATTGGTTGTCTTGGCAGAATCCATTTCCTCTTCCCTTTTCCTGCTGACCCTGTTTTCCAAGTGAGGTCACAAGGTGATTCTGGAGATGCCACCCTAGCTCCCCAGGTGGAGCGCATGGCAGAGTTAACTGTCCATTTTCTAGACTAAAGTGATGGCATTAGGAGTGGGCACTTAAGCCAATTCAGTCAGAGTAAATCTCCAAATCTTAGAGGACACATTGATTCTCCTGGGATGGTAGAGGGATGAAGATGCATGTAAGTTTGGGAGTTATTGACATCTATTTTAGACCATGAAGGGAAGAGCTTACCTGAAAAGGGTTCCATTATCCAAAAAGCAGGCAGAGAACATAGGGGAAAAATTCTCAATCTTGGTTGCATCATGTAAATCTCTAGAAAAGTTTAATGTGAAGGTCTAATGTATATTTCAAAATTATTTCATTTCAATTATGTGAGTCAATAAAGTCTCTCTCTTTTTTTTTTTTTTTGCTCCAGTTTGATTTTAGTGTTTTGAAACTTGCAACTAAAAATATCCTGAGTGATGTGAAAGATGGCTCTTTCCTATGGTTACCTTCCTTTGGACAAACTCCAGCTTGTCAATGACCCTCTTACCAGGTTTCCAGAATAAAACCTACTATTCTAGAGGAGACTGACCAGTGCAGGTCACAGACAGCCTCTCAGGAGCCTGTGTAGGATGCAGTGTGCTTATGCCTGAACCTGAGACTGCCTTACCTTAGAATTTGGAATATCCCGATCCCAATGACTGTTCCCCAAAACTGCATATTCTCCCAAATCATTTACGAAAATAAAATCCAAACTTTAAATACGTAGGACCTTGTGGGAGAAAATGAAAAGGACATTTGTTCTGCTTTTTCCTTCAAAGGCTCAGCACCTTTGATTTCTGCTTTTGATTTTAAGACAGAATTACTTTTTCCTTAGTTCAGTTTTGTCACATATCTTTAACAAATTGTAGGTTTTCAAATATAATTACTATGCATAGCTGCTATATAAAAAATAGCAAAGTGACCATAATGTTTTGCCAAGGACTTTGAATGTTTGCTACCTACAATGAGATAATAGCATTAGAGTTCTCTTAAGGGGAAGGAAGCCATCTGGCAGATTCCCAAGAGGCCTCTGGGCTGATATTTCCTTGGTAATCTCACAATGGACCAAATTTTGAACCTCAGTTGAGCAGGTCCATGTGCTAGACTTTCTGAGTGTATCTCCAGAATGCCAGTGCATTACTTTTAAGTAGAGATGACCCTTTTGGGCAGGAAACTTGTGTCTCATTGACAGCTTTTCTAAGAACAGATACCTGGAAATCCAAATTAGTGATCAAGTGGGTTGTGTCAAAGACTATTTCACATAAGATATATGGGTCATAATATACACTAGGAGCCAGAAGAATTGTGACATTGGTCTATATTGCCAAATTTTTATTTGCAGAATCACAACAGCTAAATCTGAGGCATGTTTCATTGCTATACCTTATTTTATTACACTCACTTTGCAAATAATTCGGTTCTTCCAAGTTGAAGGTTGGTGGCAACCCTGTGTTGAATAAGTCAATTGGTGTCATTTTTCCAACACTACGTGCTCATTTCCTATCTCTCTGCCAGACTTAGTTCATTTGTTTTTTTAGACATAATGCAACTGCACATATTTACCAGACTATAGTGTAAATATAGCTTTTATATGCACTGAGAAGCCAAAAAATATGTGATTCACTTTATTTCAGTGTCTACAGTGCTTCGGTGGCTTAGAACCTGTAGTATCTCTCAAGTGGGGGGTACTTGCCATTCTAGAAACTAACTCCTTTAATCTTCATTAAGATCTTTTGAGATTTATGTTATCATTAGCCCCATTTTATGGATAGTGACTAAGTCACAAAGAGGGCAAATGACTTGCTTCATTTGTATTGTCAATTACATGGTGAAGCTGGATTCATTACCCCAGAGCCCATGTTTCTAATTGCTGTGCTATACTACTGGTGGAATGCCTTTTTCCTGTGTTGCACACCCATCACTGAGCTATGTCTTACATGCTCCATCAATGCCTTCATAGCCTCCCTGACACCACCCTCTACAAATATGGCTTCTTATACTGCTGTGTCTCTGCAATGTTTTCCTTAAATAAGTATATATGTGTATATAAAATTTTCAAAGGAAAAATATTAATATACATATGTGCATGTGTATGCATATAAAATCCTTATGCTTACCTCTACAGATACCCACAAATCCAAGCAAAACCATGCTCTATGGGTTGTTAAGCAGGCAGGAACTATTTATTGCTTTGAACAAAGCAGCGTGATGATAGCCGTGAAAATAAGATTCTGCCTATACTTAATTCTTCTCCAAAAAAGGGAAATATTTTGTTTCAGAGAGGTACTTAGTAGTTACAGCATAGAATATTAGAAAAGGAGGAATGTCACTGACCTTCCGTTAGAAAGGCCAGTGGCCCCTAAATGTGACTGGAGGCAGAATACCCATGTCTGGATCACTACTCAAGGCCTGAGTTAGGACTGGATTTTATATTGAGTCAATCAAATTCTTGGTCAACAAGATTGCATAAAACTGCTATCATTTCAAAGATGATTCCTTTGTTATTTTCTTTTTAAAAATCGAATATATGTTTAAATAGATTAAACATTTATGATTAATTTTATTAAATTATTAAAAAATTCATATGATTTCAAGGCCTCAATGTACAAAATGTTACAAAATTCTCTCCTATGCATAAAGCTCAACACTTGGTTCCCATCCTGGGAGGCAATTATCAGTTCTTTATTTATCCTTCCAGAGATATCTTATCATTTTTTTCACTGTCACATTTGCCTCTCCCCAACCCCTCTCTGGAGATTTGAGTTTGAAATTTTTTATCTTGTTTAGTCAAGCTTCCTTCTTTTTTGAATCTCAACTTAAAGAAGACAAGGTTGACTTCCCCTCAGGACCTTCCAAATGTCAACTTGCTGTGTGTTGATACTGGTTTCATTCTATTTCCAGCTCCAGTTTCTGTTCTAGCTAGGAATAAGTGGTAGGTGACAGGTGGTGGTCCCAGTCACCTTCTGATGAATGATAGATGGGACCAGGAGGAGCAGCCATTCCCTGATCATTAATTGCAAGATTCTTACAAGCTCAAAATTCTATGAACTGACAGTTGCCTCCAACTGCTACCAGCTGTTAATTTGGCTTAGGTGGCGGGGATCGTTCTCCCCTTCAGCAAACAATCTGGGACAGTGGCTGGCTTTCAAGGAGATTGAAACTCCCTTTGCAGTCTCTTTAACACTTAATTCTGAATTTTTAAGGCCTAAAATTAACCTTTTAAACCCATCCTGGAGTCCCTACATCTGTCACTAGTTAAGTGATCCTGCAGGAGTGCCTTGCACTTGGCACTGATTTTCCCACTGTAAAATGAGAGAATAGACACAGTGACTTCCCTGCCACCAGCCCTGAAAATTCTGTAAGAATGAGGTCAGTTGTTAAATGATGAATGTCATCTCACTCCTCTCTTCTCCCTAAAACACCTGAAGCTTGAAGGAATGATGTCTCTGACTGCCATTCCAAAGCAATACAACAAGTGTCCCTGATCAGTTTTAGAGGTCCTGCTAAGGGCTTTCTGTTCCTTGCTACATTGGTCCCAAAAAGTTTAAGGTCTGTTGATCTCATAGTTGAAAAAAAAAATCGATCATTTCCTAACTCTGATACTGTCAGAGTTTGTAATGTGTCACAATGAATTAGGTGCATCTCTCAGGTAAAGGCCAGCCTGGCCTCTGTGACAAGTCTCAATTTATCCTACATGCTTAACCTGTTGAAACGTATCAATTATTGCAAAAACACAACACCTTTCAATGTCCTATGTCTAACCACCCCTTCACTTTTTCTTGTTGATATGCTTTTATTCTATATTGATCTTTAAACTCACAGGTATTGTTATTGTTCATATAGTTTAGATTTATATTTATTCACATATTTAACTTTTTCACTGCTTTAGTTCATCTTACCTCTCATACTTTCCATTGGAAATTATATTCTTTAGAATTTTCTCCCCCAAATGCGCAAACTTTCTTTCAATTTTTGGAAGATACATTTTGCTGGCTGTACAAATTTAGGTTGGTTCTTTTCTCTGAGCTTTTTTTTTTAACCACTTTGACTCCCTTCATTCTTTGAAGATAATATTTTTTCCTTCTCCACTGTCTTTAAGTTTTTTTTATTTTATTTTGCTGTTCTGTAGTCATACAATAGGTCTAAGAGTCACTTTAAATCTAATTATCTTGTTTTGGAGTCTTAAGAACACATAACAAGATAGAGCCAAAGATTTATATTGCAAAATAGTTGGGTATCAGATTGTGAAGAATTTAAAAAGTCATATTGAGGAGTCAGAATTTTATTCTATGAAGCAGAAATCTTCAAATTTTGTAGTTGTGCACATTGTATAAGAATTGGGAGGATTATCTTGTACATAATGACATGTATGAGTTTCATCATAAACTCAGAAAAGATGATTCTTGCAATAATGAAGAAATATGTATTTAAAACCAAACTAAGGTAAATATTGACTAAAATTAGAATATACTTCATGGTTACCTTCAACTACCATATTTGGTATATATTTGGGTATGATTATATACTATTCAAAATATATTTATGTGTCTACCCAAAAAAAGTATGCCAGTTTTAAATTAATTCACATGTAACTTTTACCCACAAGTTATATTGTCTTAAAATTTTTATGCTTCCAACATTACAGTTTCACTTAAAAGAATAAGAATTAACTGAGTGGCTCAAATATTCTGAATGTAGATTATTCCTATATGAGATCAACATTGTTTCTAACTTTGAATTTCATCTTTAAGAGAAATACAGAGTGTGCCTATATAAGTAAAACAGCAAAAAGCAGGAAGACCTAGGTCTTTGATCTTTCTTAAGGAGATTTCCTTGAAACCAACTGTCATTCTAGGAGGTACAGCAGTCGAACAAGAGGTCTAACTAAACAAAATGTAAAATGCCACAATGATTTCACCTTCTCCAGGTGAGAGTCTCACTCTCCCTGTCCATTACACCCCCTTTCTTATGGAAACATACCTGAATGCAGCAGGTTACCTTTAGAACTAATCTATACAGACATAATACATTTTGCCCACAAGCCATCATCTCTTTCAAAAAGGGATGGGAAAAAAGACCTTTATTATTGAACAAAAATGACTGGCAGTAGAACAGTCCAATCATAACACTACTCTTTTATCTGGAGAGAGCTTCAAATGATAGGTCCTCTGTTATTTAGCTGTAGCATTAAACAGAAAACTGGCAAAACTTAGGACAGTTTTTTATTCCCCCATTACTCATGTTAAGATTTCATATGCTATTATTGCAATACTGGGTACTCTTTTTTTTTTTAAAGAAATGCATACACTGGTGTATTTTACTTAAAAATAGAGAGACTGTTATTTCCGTAACTTTTTTAAAAGGAGGAAAACAAGGGGAAATTGTTGTAGTAACTTCAAACCTATAGAGAAGAATTTGAACAAGAGTGTCCTAGAAAGAGTTTTAACATTTTTCATAATTAGGCATTAATGATCATCAGTTTTAGGCTATCTATAAGGTAATATACTAACCATGAAGCAGTTAGAAGAGAAACAGAATAGTAATATAGAACACAAGTACAAGTGCTAGCGGGCCTGGATTCAAATCCTGACTTTACTTCTAATTGGTTAGATGAGTTGGATAATTTTCAAAACTTGTCTAGGTCTAAGTTTCCTCATTGATAGAAAATTAAAGTATCATTCACCTCAAGTGGTTGTTTTGAAGGTTGAATGAAGACTCTACTTTCCTCACCCATGAAATAAATGGTCTCTTTCTCACTGGGTGGTTGTGAGGATTAGGTGAGCTATGTGTGTGTACAATGCTAAGCATGGGGCCTGCACTCATGGCATGATTTCAATAATATGTTTCATTTAGCAAGTAGGGAAATAAAATCTGCCTGAACAATGCAAAATTAAATGCCTATTTTACTTTCACACACCATATTACAACTGGGAATTTGAGGATTTAATAGACTGTACTGATAGTGAACATGCTGAAAGAGAAACAGACAAGGCATTAACCTTGAAGAGAAAATTCCCTTGACATCTTCACATTTCATTGCATGAATTACCAACTGCATATAGTGGGAAAAGGTAGCCAAGATATACAGACTTAAGTGACTTTCTCATTTTTAAACAGATTGCACTTGACTGTAGTTATTTGTTCAATTGTTATAGAACTGTAATGGCAACGTAATTTCTCCATTTTATTTTATATTTACTCTCTGATTTTGTCCTAACTTGTTGAGAGTAAACATGTCACGGCAAGAAACTAAATCACTTGTTAAAAACCTAATTTTTAAAATCATGGTTCAGGTTTATGTGTTCTAGATTGTAAGTGGTGTTAAGATGAATGGCATATATAGGTTTATATAGCAATAAAACATCCAGATAAAAAATTAGGCAGTTGATCAATTATTCATATTTTTCAAAAGATATCAAAATAATTAAATATTTAGAAATGTCTATAAGATTAATGTTTTAGTACACATTATGTGGTCTAGCATTAATTATCATCAAATTATTTATAGTATAGTTATTATATATATATTTTATATATATTTATATGTGATCATATTTTTCATTTTTTATTTGGACAGTTGTCATAATTATGATGGCATTTACTAAGTAAACAAAGTGTCCTAAAGTTAGATCTGACTTACTGAGTTATCCAATGTAAGCATTTCTGTTTCTTTATTTTTCCCAATGTTAGAAATAACACTAAATATTACAGTGGATAACTGAAGCTTTTGATCACCCAGAGTCACTGGTTAGAAAGCATCTCCTTCTCACAGTATTTGCACTTATGGGGATGGAGGGATCTGTCAATCACAGTGCTCAGCCACCTGCTCTTTCCATCATCATGACAAGTACATAAACTAGGTCTGATTAGTCAAAGTCCATCTCCCCTGGTAAAGTGATTAGTTCAAGAGTGGAGACACAATCTAAAATGAATCAATCAAAATCTTCCTGGGATTTTTCTGCTAGAGCTGGAGCAAAGCTGCTTTCTTCTCTAGATCTAAGGAACTGAAAGAATGTACTCTCATCTCATCTGTAGAAGAAGATCTAGGAGATGGAAAGAGGGGCCCAATTATATTGCTTGGGTTCATAGGTTAAGTTTATATCCAATATTATTTGCTCCCACTTCTACACATATGGGTATGTTTTAAAGATGACTCAAGCTGTGTTTATAGCACTCACAATTGTAGGAATTGTAGTAAGTACAGTTATCTTTCTAATTCATTCAGAGCTGCAACCATTAACTGTAAAAGTGGATATCTTACAATCAAGTACACTAACAGTGTGGTTCAGGTGTCACTTGAATGCAGGCAGTAAAACAAAGTGGTTGAATCTGTGCTTTGGAGTCACACTGTCTGCTTACCTGCAGACTAACCATCACATAGGGCTGAGAAGGGCTGTCCCTCTGCCAGGGACATGTGCGTTTCAGTTGCCATGGAGAGGATCTCACACACCATGGACCAAGGCTGACTGCACTTAAATTCACATGAATGCTACTGTTTTTCTTAGAAGTGTTATGAAAAATGTCAACCATGTCTTGTATCTAATCTATATCTGTAGCAACACTGGGAGAAAAAGATAGAACAGAACAACCAAGAAAAACAGAAGTATTTTTTTCTGTGGAGGGGAAGAAGTTTCAAACATGTCATACAATCCCAGGAACCATTGTGAAGCCACCAGGTCATTCATTCTCATTATCTACTTGGGCTGCATCTGCCAGAATGTCTTCTGCAACACTAGCTCAGTATTTTCACTTGTCTGTTATGCTGCCTGAGCTATGGAGATTTGTCTGGGTTAAGAAGCATCCATCCTAAAGACTCAAATCACACTAGATAGGTTGGTATGAAAGCATGGATGTAAACATGAGCTTGCCTGGATCCAAATCCCAAGTCCATCACTGACTACAGCCTTGTGTCCCTGGTAAGTTATATAAAACTCTAAGTCTCAGTTTCCTCATTAATGGAATGCAGGTAAGAATATTGCCTCCCTTCCAGAATTGTGAATCTAAAGAGTTGATGCTTGCTTAGACTACTGCTGGGCATATAAAAAAGCACTTATATGTATCACCACTTATTATGTATAGAGGTTCACACATCATAAATCATATTTCCTTCTTCCTAATCTAGTTGAGATTGTCTTACAAAGGGAGTGGAAGTTTGATTAGAGGACCAGGTAAGGAGGTGAGGAGGATGGAAACCAGAGGAGATATTGGATGGTGATGAGGATGAGTAGGGAAGAGTGAGTGGAAATGGAAAAAAATAAACTTAAACACTTTGTGAAATAAATGGATAGGATGCTAGATGGGAGTCTTTGGATCCTAGAGTAAGGGCTATCTGAAGATGGAAAAGAGGAAACAAAAGAAAATGAGAGCATTCTTAAGTAAATAAACAGCACACTTTTTAGCCTTGTGTTGACTTATATCCAGAAAAGGGGAAAGAGCTTTTTCCTCCCTCTTACTTTTAAACTACTATCAGAGCTGGGCACGGTGGCATGTGCCTGTAAGGGACAGCTTATGGAGTCGCAGCGGGGTCTGGGGATAGTGGTTCAAGTCCACCCAAGGCAACAAGCAAGACCTAGTCCCCCCAAAATAGCTATGCATGGTGGTGCACGCCTGTAATCCTAGCTACCTGGGAAGCTGAAGCTGGGGATTGCTTGAGTCCTTGGTACTACAGGCAAGTTCCAAATAACAGGCTTCAGTGACTTTTTGGAAAAGGACATGTCTGTAAATTGGAGACTGCCTGTCTGCTGGACAGTTCAGAGAAAGAATATCAGCCTTTCACAGCCCAGAACACTGTAATTGTTGTGGGTGAGTTGTCTAGACTGGTGACACAGCTAGTTCAACATCCTACATCTTCACACTTCCCACTGAAGCTGGAGTTTGCCATTTTTCCTAGAGGAGTGCAAATATCAGTTTGGTGGAAGGAGAATGAAGAGATGCTCAAGTGTCCTCCAATTCCAAAGTTCTATTATTCTGTACTGCCTAGTTGTAGACTAGAGTAGCAGAAACATCAGTCACTATTTTCACTTTTATTCCACGTACTGCCACAACCAGGATCATCATAATTTCTCAGTGATAAAGATCAATTTGTACCATCTGTCCTGAATTATCAGGAGTAATTAGCACCTGTAATATTATAAACAACTTCGCCTCTGAAGAGTGAGAGGAACTTTTTAGTTAGCCTCTATTGGTGAAAAAATAAAAATAGCCCAAGATCAATGATGTCTTTATACCTCTACTTATCGGCTGTGCAGTTAACAAGGTGAGATGATTAACCACCTCACAGCAGAGTCTCTGGTGTGACTGAGAGCTAAAGCAATTATATGTGATTCCATCCTGGAACTATTTCCTTCTGCTGATTTCTGGGGCACAAGCACCAATGATACTTTTATTTAATCTAATCAGTTGTAACAAGAGCATACTAAGAAAATAACAGCACCTATAGACTCAACAAGCTCAAAGAGAGGACTGATCTTTAAGAATACCTTTGTGGCAACTTTCTTGTGCCCAAAAATGATGTGAATTGCTAAGAAAATAATATATCTACTGTTAATTAAGCATCTTCTACATGCCAGATGCTGTGTGATTCACCTAACATAATTTTTGAAACTAATTGGAACTCAATTAGGAGACTGTATTATCCCTGTTTCTATAACGTAGAGCTAAAGATGAGAGAATTTCAATGACCTTGCCTGAGATCTGACAGTCGACCAGGAGTAAAGACTCATCTTCAGATAAGTTTGATGTCACTGTCCTGTGTGATGTAGCCAACCCAGGACTTGGGGGTTGGCATTCTGAGAGGTCCACTTGTGTCAGAGTTGACCAATAAAAAAGCTATTTGTTATTGATAACTTGATGGTGGTATGAGATTTCCATTAACAACAGAATAGCAATAAGGAAAATGTTTTCATAATATGAGTAATACAATAAATGGAGAAAAAAATCTTTACCTGACTATGCTACAAACCACAGCAGGGCACGGAGGCACATGCCTGTAAGCAGCAGCCTAGGAAGCTGCGGCAGGGACCAGGGGTAGCGGTTTGAGTCCTGCTTGGGACAACACAGCAAGACCTAGTCCCAAAAAATAGCTGGGCGTGGTGGTGGCGCATGCCTGTAATCCCAGCTGGGAAGCTGAGGCTGGGGATTGCTTGAGTCTGTGGTACCCTGGGCAACATGAGCCTGCGGTTCCATGGGCAAAAATAGAGAGACCTAGTCTGAAAAACAAACAAACAAACAAACAAACAAAAAGACCACTGTTTACCAAAAACTCATGCATATTTACTTAGGGCAGGGGAAAAGAGGGGGAATGGTGGGAAGGGGGGGTAAATCCCTGGGATTACAGTGATGTGAAATTTATATATAAATAAAATTTAAAAATAAATTAAAAAAAATAAATTAGTTGTTGAGAAGCCACTATGTTTTATATTCCAAAGGTGTTCAAATTAATATATTTTATAAGTTTAAAATTATGTATGTTTTATATAACCACACACTAATTTATTGCTTTACTAGAGCTAAAAGTAAATATATTTTTATATTTTCCATTTAGGAGGCAATCAGTGGTTAAGATTACACCTGGAGCAGGACTTCCTCAGACCAAATCCTGGGGTTGACATATCCTAAGTATGTGACCTTAAGCCAACTATTTGTTTAGTGCCTACCCTGTAGGATTGTTATGATGGTAGATGAATAAACACAGAGAAAATACTTAGGAAATGCCTGGCACTAGGAAAACATTTGGTCAATATTTTTCGGTTCTGTGAAATGAGTTGTGTATGGATGATATGGTGAAGTTGAAGGCAAGGCCTCCACTTTCAAGAAACTTAGAAACTGATGCAAAGAGAAAACAGCTGCTTCCATGTCTTAGGAACAGATACAATTTAAAAACATTTTTAGTCAAGGTATTTACTACTGTATCACAATAAAAATTTAGTAATTAAAAATTAAATAAATAGTCTGAATTTGACAGAGATCCTGGTTTACCACTACAAAAAAAAATTAATTTAAAGACTCTGGAAAATAAAATTATTTATTATCATTATTGTTTATCTTGATTCATTATATAGTTAATGATAACTTTCTGCATGTAAGATGCTGGGATAATTGTAATGAAAGCGTACAAATTGAAGGATTTCTTATCCTCAAAGAGCTTATGGTCTGTTGTAAGAAATTATATGTTGAAATACAGAATAGAAAGAGCCACAGAAAGACATCACCAGTTGGCAACACAATGGTTCCCAGAAATTCTATTAAGCACATAAAAAATTGCTTTAGTCTTTGGCACACAAAAGAACTCGGATAGCAAATGTAATAATTAACGTGAAGGAGCTCTCATTCTTTTTGGAAGGATCTGCTGGGGTACAACAGATATTAGGACTAGCCTTCCCTGAGTTTCATAGGGTGAGGAATTTAATCAGCTGTCTAATAACTGAAAAGACCCCACTAAATTGGCAAGAGAGGAATCAAAAGAGAGTTTCTTAAATTACCTAGCTAGACTACAGGACTGATCATCTAAATAGACCCTAATTCTTCTCCCTCCACCTCCTTCATCCTTCCACCATTCTTGATAGATTTATTTTAGGAATAAGTTGTAGATCAAGACATTAATTAGTGTGAGTCAGATATATTGACATTTTCCACTCTAAGAATATTTCTGTTTTAACTATGTGATCACTTCTTTCTCTGGAAAATTTTCTAGACTTTTTACCTTTTTTAAACACATTTTTCATTTAAACAGAGATTTTTTAGCATGATATAATTTCCAAATTGATAACTCACTATACATTGACTACTTTGTTTCTTCTTGATGCCTTTCAGGGAGGAAATTTAGTTTCTTATCAGAAAGCAAATACTAATATAGTAGTAGTAAAGTTAGTTCTTTAACAAGAATGTTACCTTGTTCCTGGAATTTTGTCTGTTTCTTGTCTAGATCTTGAATTTTGTTTGCTGATTTTACAACATATTTTCTATGGTTAGTTGAATAGGGTGTATATTTCATTTGAAATCTAATTCATTTGCAGCCAAGTATCCACTTGACTAACCCTAGAAGACTTGAGAAAATCACCTCTCTAATGGACAATAGTATAGGTAAGCTGATATAAAGATAAAAGGAACAAAGGAAAATCTGTGTTTGTTGAAAGGATAAGGTGAAGGTTTATCTTTTCTGAATAGGAGTGGAAGTTAAAGATAATCAATTTTTGACCAGGCATGGTGGCACATGCCTGTAAGCAGCAGCCTAGGAAGCCACGGCCAGGGCCAGGATTGAGTCCTGCCGGGGGCAAGTAGCGAGACCTAATTCCCAAAAAATATAGCCGGGCATGGTGGCGCGTGCCTGTAGTCCCAGCTACCTGGGAAGCTGAGGTTGGGGATTGCTTGAGTCTGTGGTACACTGGGCAATGTGATCCTGCGGTTCCACAGGCAAAAATAGCGAGACCTAGTCTCAAATAAATAAATAAATAAATATGATCAATTTTGGGGATACTACCAGGTGACTACCTATCTGAAAAAACTGCAGAGAACTTTTAATAAGAATTTCAAGCCTGACACGAGTTTACCATATGAATAATTTTGAAAAGAATGCCTATGTTGATTAAATGATGTCAGGTAAGTTGGTCTGAATTTTTGCTACAGGTAAGATGGATTCAGTTCAGCATCCAAGAGATCTAGACTTGGGTGGGGGGGACCAACCAGGTGTCTTCAGAGTAGAGATTGAAAGGCATCTGACAAATATCAAGCAACAGATCTGGAACAAGATAAATACAGGCCAACCAAGCTAAGCATTGATCTGAGGTTCAATCTTGGGCAGCAATACAGTAACAAGAAAATGGAGATACTAGAACAATATATATCTGTTTTAACATTTCAGGCTAGTACCAAACATTTCAATCGGTTTCTGTGATTTAATTAGGGGAATGCCCAGAAATCAACATTCTAACGTGTAATAAATAGTGCAACTTGCGATGTTAGACATTTAAAAATAATTTTTGAAGTTATCTTTGCTTTTGTAATATTATTTAATCTTCAGAATAATGATAGACATTGAAAGGAAGGTTGAGTGGTTTAATGTGGTTTACTGGAGAAAGGCAACTAATTTGTAGATCACCATGGACTCATATTAGTTATCATAGACTGCATAATGAAAAGTATCAGTAAATGAAAGGTCAGTTATTACTGAGAGTTGAAAATAGGCTACACATTCTAGTTAACATTGTGGCCAGGAAATGGTTGGGTGCAAAGAAGAAGAAAACTATGTTTAGAAAGCTACTCAAAATAGTTTAAGAACAGATATGACTGGCAAACACAAAGACATAAAAGCAAGCCAAGTCAATGGGCCTAGAACTGGGGAGTCAGAAAACATCTTTTATGTAACTCTCTCCCTGTCCTCATTATTCTTTTACGGCCCATCTGAGACTAGTTTTCTTTCCCTGCCAGGGAGCTTTTCTCTGTCATACACTGAGTATTCAATAATAGCCTTACCTCTGGTGCCCAAGGCCACTGACTGTCATCAGTAATCCTATTCCAAATTCTGACAGCAGCAGAATAGTTTAGCTGGGTTCAGGTCATGACCTCTGATGTCAGGGGAGTGGAACTTAACTGGTCCTCAGTCAGTTAAACTCAGTATTATAGCAAGGACTTTAGGTAAACACACACATATGCACAATGAATATTTAAAAAATCATATGCTTTCAGTAATGTCTTATAATTAAAATTTTTAAATACCTGGCAATTGATTGTAAAAAAAAGTCATATTCAAGAATATTATTTATGACACTGCAGTTCTAATTTAGCACATCTCAACCAAAAAATTATGAATGGATTAAGAAATGATTCAGAGGAGATATAATTTATTTTGATTGGAAATTAAAACCTTTTTAATAAAGACAAATGAAGACATTAATTCAGCAGGTTAAAAGCAATAACAGTAACTTTTTAATACAGTTATAATTTTTTCTAAAGGTAATAACCCATGAAAAATTTGTCTCTCTTTCATCAGTACCCCCAACTACCAGCATCCTTCAGCAAAGGTAATCACCATGATCAGTGCTGCTGAATCCTGTGCTCTCTTTGTGGAAGCACAATTTCACACTTTGCTCTTTTCACTGTAACTTAGAAATCATTCCATCTGAGAGCAACTGGGTGAACTCAGATCAATCAAATATTATTATTCTAAAAATAATAGTATTATTCTAAAAATAGTATTACATTATATGTTTGTAATGTAACCTTTTGACAAGTTCTGAATTGATGACAATTAGCATATTTCCATTCTTCTGCTATTACTCTCCTCTCATATACCTCTTTTTATACATAACTGAATTTAAATGTAGGATAAGCCAGGCATAGTAGCACTTGTTATTCCAGCTACCTGAGAGGTTGAGGCTAGGGATCACTTGAGTCCGTGGGTTCGAGACAACCCTGGGCAACATAGCAAGACCTAGTCTCTGAAATTAAAAAAAAAAAAAAAAAAAAAAAAAAAAAAAAAAAAGTAGGATAAAAAACCTAGAAGTGGAATTTCCGTATTAAAGGGAAAAGTTTATTTTTAATTTTAAAAGAAATTGCCACACTGCCTTTGGTAGAAATGTTATCAATTTCCTTCCAATTAGCCATTTATAATAGCACTGGTTTATTCACAACTTTAAGTCTATGTAGAATTATAATATAGTTGGGCCTAGGGTGTTTTATTTCTGGGGAATTTTCCGAATTTTATATTCTGACCACCTGTTATCTTTATATTGACTAATACACTTTTAATTCATAAGTAGTTTCTCTGATTTTCGATTTTAACTTTTTCATATAAATTTAGTTTTATTTATTGAAAGCAATATAGTATCTTTCTATAAATACAAAGTTTAAAATTTTTCCCCTTGCTTCTTGCATTTGTTGGGGGGAAGGGACAGAAATATTCCACTTTCATGTTAAAAACTTTTCTAAAACGTTTGACTGCCTTTGGTTGTTCATATTTAAATAAGATACTTTTTCTCAAACATCTTGGTTTCATTCTCTATGGAATAAAAGTCCATTCTATCTTTGAATGGGGGGAGGGGTGGTGGCTTCATGTGGGCCTTAGGCCAATTTTCATCCATTTCTATTTTTGTAGGTTTTATCACTCCCACTTTTCTCAACATGTGATGTCTCCAACTCCTGACTTTTCCACAGTTTTGCTGTGCAAATCAGCAGGCTTCTTTTTTGCCCTTTCCCCATTACAGTTAATTTCATTTTTCTGTGCTTAGTTAAATCTATTCACCCTGTTTTTTGGTCATCTTTCGAAACTTCACATTTGTTATCTTGTTCTCTCCTCTTCCCTTTGTCTTGTATTGTAATCTTAAGGAAGATTTGGGAGGTAGCAGATATAAATATATGAATTCAATTAATCAAGCTTAACAATAGTGGCTGTGTTTATTTTTAATCTGTCAGAAGTCCTGCCTCCTTTGTTGTAACATTTCAAAATTAACAACAGTCTTGACAAAGAAAAGTACTGAAACAAGTAATTTCAATTATTTGTGTTTTGATATCTCCGCCCCCAGTGCACTAGTCTTAAAAGTGTTTTATTTTAGATTCAGCATGTATGTTTACATTATAGTACATATCAACAATTTTAAAAAAAGGGATTAACACATCAACTGTTTTTATTTATGTTTTTTTAAACTGGATCCAAAGTTAAAAAATCAATCTGTAATTTTATCACTGTTTTTTTTTTAGTCGAATACTCTTAGAAAATAACTACTGATGTAGATATATTGACTTTTAAAATATAATTGCAAACAATTGTGAGTTTCAAATCTATACATGCAGGTTTAAGTGATAATTAGAATGTCTCTCTTGCTAAGTGAAGTCTCAAATACAGTAAAAGTTATATATTATTGGTGGATCTAAAGAAGTACTTTAAAGTGCTTATCTTACTAATTTCCGGAAGGAGTAAGAATATTTCTTTCTGGAATGTGATACCACAGATAGGATTGCATCTCTCTAGGGAAATGGACTCTGGTTATGCAGTAAGCTTTTTCCATCTGTAATGTGATAATCAATTTTAGTACTGCACTACTAGGGTAGAAAATTATCTTACACATATTTTTTAATATACTGGCATGCACAAAATGAAGAATTAGGCTTAGGGCCATTTGATTTCTTTTAGATTTTCCCGTTTTTCTAAAAGTATTTAGATTTTAAAAACACTTTTATGCTGGAACTCTTGAATACACTTCTATAACCAAACTAAAGTGTAGCAAATACTGTTTTTAAGTAAATATGTATTGGGTACAATAAGCTGAATTCTTCATTGTTATCCTAAAGTATTTTATTATATTCAATAGGTATTTCCTAGACTTTGTTGCTTCATGACATTGTGCCATTAACTGATAAAAGAAGTGCAGTTTCATGCAAGTTAGTGTGGACATTGTGAGTCAGACTGCTTGGATTTGGGTCCCAGCTTTGTCTTTTCCTAACATGACCTTGAGCAAGTCAATGAACTTTACTAAGCCTCTTTCACAAATTCCAGTAAAAACATGTAGCTTTCAGGATTGTTTTGAGAATAAAATGAAGTGACAAACTAGACACTTAGTAAGTCATCTTTGTGTTGGGCATGGTGGCGCGTGCCTTTTAGCCCAAGCCTATGGGAATGCAGCTGGGACTGGACTCGCTTGAGTCCACAGGTTTAAGATCCTCCGGGGCAACATATCGAGACCTAGTCCCAAAAAATAGCTGGGTGTGGTGGCGCGCGCCTGTAATCCTAGCTACCTGGGAAGCTGAAGCTGGGGATTGCTTGAGTCTGTGATACCCCAGGCAACGTGAGTCTGTGGTTCCCCA